>WEDG01002848.1:0-180667 GCA_017591395.1 Schistocephalus solidus | reverse complement strand
ACTACTACTACTACTTCAATATTACGACTACTACTACTACTTCTACTACTACTACTCTTACTACAACTACTACTATTACTACCTACAACTACTATTACTATTCTACTAATTCAATACTACTTCTTAATATAATACTACTACTACTGCTACTAATACTACTACTACTACTTCCTACTACTTCTAAATACTACTACTCAATACTACTACTACTTACTAATTATTTATAATTACTACTAACTGTGTTCTCCATTACTAATTACTACTACTACTACTACTACTATACCATGCTACTACTACTACTACTACTAAAACTGTCATACTACTATTACTACTTACTAATGTACAAACTACTTACTATCTTCTACTACTACTGTACTACTACTAATAACTTATACAATTGCCTACTTAACAACTACTACTACATCCACAACTACTATCTTTCTGTCTACTACTACTACTACATTACTACTACTTCTAACTTTTACTACTATATACTACTACAACTACTACTTACTACTAATGCTTTTCACTACTAGCTTCACTACTACTGTGTCTACTAATTGCTAATGCTACCACTGCTACGACTTTCACTAACTGCGTTTCACTTCTTTCTCACTTCTATTAATGGTCTACAACTGCGATTCTTACTGTAACTACTACTACTGCCTACTAGCTGACTGCTACTATTATTTCTACTAACATGTAAGCAACCACTACTTACACATTACCACAACTACTACTACAACTGCTACTCCTGTCTACTACTACTACAACACTACTGCAAGTATCTCCTACTTCCAACGACTACAACTGCATCTAATACTGCTACTACTACTACTACACCACACAACAACTATCACCACTTTCACTTACTGGTGTCTACTTTTACTATTATACTACTACTACTATTACTACTGCGGCTCCATTACACACTACTACTTCAACTAAACCACATGACTGACTGCTTACACAATACCACTACTAGTGTGTCTACTACTACTACCAATACTACTACACAATACACAATGATTAGACTCCCATTTACTCTGCCCACTACTACTATTACGATCTACTCACCTCTACTACTAATAGTATTACTTACTACTATTACTACTTTTCATCACAACAACTACTACTTCTAAAATACAATTAATTTTACTACTACTATGATCTACTTCTGAGACTACTACTACTACTATTACTACTATTACTACTACTACGTTCTACTCCTACAACTGATACCTTTTACTACTCTTGTCTAGTACTCACTTTAATACAACTATTACCATAAATAACTTCTCCGTCAACTACTACTAATACTACTATATTTCTACTACTACTCTTTTCTGTCTACTACTACAACTAATTCTGCCACTACTACTTTCCACTACTTATGCTACCATTACTACCACCATTACTGCAAAATACTCACTATGTCTCACCTATTATTACTACTACCACTGCTATAATCTTCTACAACTGTGTCTACTACTTTTCACATTTTACTACTATGCTCCTACGTGCAAATCTACTACTACTACTTCAACTGCTAATACTACTTCTACAACCACTATTAATACTACTAAAACTGTGTCTACTACTAATAATAATACTACTATTACTACTACAACTATTACTGCAACTACTACTGCGTCTACTACTACGACTATTGCTACTTCTACTGCAACAACCATAACCGCGTCTAAAACTGCTACTTATACTACTTCTTCTACTACTACTACTACTACTATTTCTACTACTACTGCGTCGCTGGAACTACTACTACGACTACTGCTACTAATACTATAACTACTACTACTACTTCTTCTACTACTGCGTCTACTATTACAACTATTATACTACTACTACTATTACTACTGCGTCTACTACCACTACTACTACCAATACTCACTCAACTATTACTAATCATGAAAGTATTACTACCACTGCTAGTGCGTTTACTACAACTTCTACTATATATACAACTACTACTGCGTCTACTACTATTGCGACTACTACTTCTTCTACTAGTGATACTATAACAACTACAACTACTATTACTAATACTACTACTACAACTACTAATACTAATGAAACTACCATTACTATTACTACTTCTACTACTACTGATACTAGTACTACTACTGCGTCTACTACTACAACTAATACTACTACTACTGCGGCTACCACTACTACTACGATTACCAAAAATACTACTCGGTTTACTGCTACTTCTACTATTACTACTACTGCGTCTTCTACTAAAACTAATTCTAAAATTACTACTTCTAATGCTACCATTACTACTACTACTACTGCAACTTCTTCTGAGTCTGCCCCTACTACTACTAATTCCACTGCTACAACTACTACAACTAAGTTTACTACTACTACTACTATTATTACTTCTACAACTGCGTCTACTGCAACTGCTGCTAATTCTACTAATACTTCTTCTACTACTACTACAATTACTACTACTACTACTACCACAACTACTACTGCGTCTACTTCTACTACCACTACTACTGCGTCTACTACTACTACTAATACCACAAATACTAATACTACCATTACTACTACTAATAGTACTACTACTACTTCTGATACTACTACTATTACTGCTACTACTGCGTCAACCACTACAACTTTTACTTCTACTACTGCATCTACTACTACTACAACTACTATTATTACCACAACTACAACTGCGTCTACTACTACTAATACTACTACCATTACTACTACAACTATTACTACAACTACTACTGCGTCTACTACTACGACTATTGCTACTTCTACTGCAACAACCCTAACTGCGTCTAAAACTGCTACTTATACTACTTCTTCTACTACTACTACTATTTCTACTACTACTGCGTCGCTGGAACTACTACTACGACTACTGCTACTAATACTATAACTACTACTACTACTTCTTCTACTACTGCGTCTACTATTACAACTATTATACTATACTACTATTACTACTGCGTCTACTACCACTACTACTACTAATACTACTCAACTATTACTACTAATTGTGCTATTACTACCACTGCTAGTGCGTTTACTACAACTTCTACTATATATACTACTACTACTGCGTCTACTACTATTGCGACTACTACTTCTTCTACTAGTGATACTATAACTACTACAACTACTACTACTACAACTAATACTACTACTAAAACTACCATTACTATTACTACTTCTAGTACTACTGATACTACTACTACTGCGTCTACTACTACAACTAATACTACTACTACTGCGGCTACCACTACTACTACTATTACCAAAAATACTAGTCGGTTTAATGCTACTTCTACTATTACTACTACTGCGTCTACTACTAAAACTAATTCTTAAATTACTACTTCTAATGCTACCATTACTACTACTACTACTGCAACTACTTCTGAGTCTGCCCCTACTACTACTTATTCCACTGCTACAACTACTACAACTGCGTTTACTACTACTACTACTACTACAATTACTACTACTACTATTACCACAACTAATGTGACTGGAGAGGCTACTATTAGAAGCTCCTCCCACTCATTGTATCCCTCCGACGTTGACGGGAAAGTACTAACGGATTTTTCCAGTCTCATCTAGACTGCTCATTCCGAAGGCGTTGAGAAAGATCTGCTACGTTGGAGTGCTGCTTCCGATTCTACTGGTTCGTACATCACAACAGACGAGGCCGTAGTGATGACTTGAACGAAATTTTTTGTTTTAACGGACTCGCGCAGCGTATATCGAAGTCTCTCCTCGCATATTCACTAGATCTCGAGACGTAAATAGTCGACTCGTAGTCGACTGATTCGAAACCTAAGCCGGGATTAGTTGCGCACTGAAAATGAAAATGCTCCGAAGCTCCGGCGACTCCAGTATTCGTCCCTACCATTTCCTATGTGCAGTTGCTCGAGTAGAACGTGGTCTACACAGTCACCAGTTCTATAACGCCCAGTAATGAGCTCCTCTTATCGGAAATGTGTCGAGGATGCAGATTTGGATTTATAAAATCTCGTAGGATCGTTTAGATGTGTAGAGCCTAAGCCGTGGGTGTACTCAGAGTACAATAATCATCACGTCATGTTCCGTTGTTGTTGTTTTTGAGGAGGAGGAGGAGGAGGAGGAGGAGGAGGAGGAGGAGGAGGAGGAGGAGGAGGAGGAGGAGGAGGAGGAGGAGGAGGAGGAGAAAGGGAAGACACGAGTAGGAGTATTGTATTATGTACAGAAACTGTGTGAAGGTCAGAAGCCCCGATGCTCGGAAAGCTCTGGGTCTGCGCACACGCTTGACAACTATAATGTTGTGAGTGAATAAATGTTATGCGATGGTCAGTCAGCGCCAACTGGATCAGTTGATTAGGTGAGTGCACTGTCAGGCAGCTCGAAAACTGTGATCAAATGATTTCTAGCGTGGCGTAGGCGCCAGAGGCCGAAGGTTTATAGGCGCCACAAGCGCACTTAGATAACGATGGATTTGGTCGGAAAATCAACGTTCGAGGGTCTGATTACGACACCCCATAGCCCAAAAACTGATCGAGTGCCCTGTTCGTGGTTGGAAAGGCCATAGATGGGAACAAAACATATGCTTCATTGACGGCTGTCGAGCGTTTATGCCGACTGATCTGGTCGATGTAACTTACGTGTGCACTACGGTCACGGCATGTCGCATGAAGAAAGTCACTTATTGTTCGGCTCGAGCTCCGGATGTGCCCGCGAGGATGAGCCGAGTTACCTTCCTCTGAACGCCGACATTCCTACCCATCCAACAAGTATTTATTTTTACATTAATCTGCTGTTTCCTATAACTAAATTCCTAGGCCTGTTCCATCTGCTCAGCATCTAGTTGGATTCCAACAACGCGCGGCGATTGGTTCTCCCTTAGCCAAGAACCCCAAAAAGACAAAACCGCAACCAACCCACACTTCCAACATGCACCTAATATCAGAAGTACATTCGTCGAACATCGGCTACACCGCACCACAAGTACAACCTGGAGAAGACGACCATCGTTGACTGCGACCAACTAGAACTACACAATTCAATCAAGCCAAGGCTACCCGCCTTCAATGCAATGTACAAAGTTTTGGATGCCGCACAATGAAGACTTCTTTTGTCAGATCCATCCTCTGAGTGATAAACCAAAAAGGTAAGAGACTGCATAAAATCAATTTCAAAGGCGAGTGAGAGCACCAGTAGATGCACTTAGAACGACAAAGCAGTCAGCCACTAATAGCGCGTCGATTGTGATTTATCGTACTAAAAGCACGCGACAGTACTGTGGGTTAGCAGTACCCAACGAGGAGAATTTGACCCAAAAAAGAATAACTAACTGGAAAAAGTATGCTTTGGGTAAAAGATGACTCGTTAATGAGAAAAAAAGCTAGCGCAAGTATGTACAGAGGATCTCAAAGGGGAAAGCAGACGCCTACATAAAGTCGGCCATTGGATCGTTCGGGTTTCTTCGAGTGCGATAGTAGGCCTCCATCTCCTCCTCCGTGGGCGCCTTCACCTCGCCCAGGGAATTGTAGGGCCGATCACGCTCATTCATCTTCATCAGACGATCCACCTCGGCTTGACGTTTCTTCTCCCTCTCCACGGCCTCAAGAATTCTGCGTTCGCGGGCCTTCTCCGAGCCTTCCGTCTCAGATTCGGATTCACTACTGCTGCTGTTGCTGTTGGATGAAGAAGAGGAGGAAGAGGACCGCCTTCGTTTGGATCTCTTGCCCTTGGTCCTCTTCTGAGACTTCTTTTTTTCCTTGTTCTTCCTTCTCTTCTTGGCTCTTCGAGCGCGAAGAACCTCACGGCGCGCATCGGAGCGCTGCAGATCAGCCTCACGTTCCTTCTGATGACGTTCCATCTCCCTGCGCGCCTCCTCCTCATCCTGCTCTTGGTTCGCAACATCATCTGACTCTGACTTCCTGCTCCCTACCTCTTCTCCCTTGCCATCCTCTCCCTCCGGCTCCTCAGATTGCACATTTCTTGTAGCGTGCGCTTCCTTCTCAGGGGATGCTTTATCTGTCACACTCTCCGAATTGTGCCGCGACTTGTTCTTCTTTCTTTTCTTCTCTTTTTTGATCTTAGAGGCAGATTTTTGCTGTTGCTGCTGCTCCTCCTCGTCACTGCCAGAGGAGTCCGGGTGCGGTAGGCGTACGGGTGCAAGCAAACTGGTACCTGAAGCGCCAGCTGGTACTTCAGGCAGGGCCGCGGGTGGAACGGAAGACGAGGTGGACGCCGATTTGCCCTTCGCACCGGTGCAGTAGGACTCCTTAATGAGGGACTGGCAGCACTTGTAGCCCCACTGACCAGCGTACCAGTACGAGCCCCACACAGACTGCAAGGAGACGGGAAAGGAGACGGATATGCTATCTAATGAGGAAGTTTTGTTAAGAGATGATGGGATATTAGGTGAAGGGAGCCCCTCCCCTTTAGGACATAGCCCTTTTTAACCCAAAATGTAACCGAAGTATGACTCAAGTCACGACTTCAGTTAACATTACGGGGTACATACTATTGATTGTTATGAAATTAACCAAGACTATCACATTACATGTATTGATCAGTTTGGCCAGGGTGTGGAACCAAAGACGCGGAAGGGCTACAGCCAATAATCAATCTGATTAAATGTTAACCGAAATTCTGAGACGCATTTTCGACTAGGAAGGATTATTTAAGTAGAGCTATAAAACGGATAACAATGCGTAAAAATTTCGTGATATATTAGACATGCCAGAATGTTAGCTTTTAGGTTCACTTCTTTTCGGCCACTTGCAAAAACCATGCTCGACAAAAAAATGATCACTTAAGTATTCTGCTTTTTATATTTATATATAATACATTTAAATATATTTTATAGAAAACATTGACAAAATATCGACTATGAGCAATTGTGAACATAATTAAACAAGGCCATCACCACGACTGCGTTCTAATGAGTGCCTTGAACGCACGTAAGTGATGGCGTCTGACTGCCTAAGATGCCCGACACCGACACATACGACGACTTCATACACTCGGCTATGGCTAACAAAGTGAAATCCACGAGTTTTGTAAGACCAGTAGTATATTTGGCTTTTGTGAGGCTACGGACGATCGGTGAGACCTCAAGGTGAGCTAATAATGCACGGGTAAAGAGCGTTACGTAGAACTGAAGGAGGAAAAACTTACCGTGTGATTGTTGATGTAGACGTCTTCCTCATACCTGGAAGTAACGGAAGGCTTTTCCAGCCCTTTGAGTACACGGCCGGTTGGCGTGTACTCCGCGTAAGTCTCCCACTGACCCAAAAGCAGATCCCGGGGCGGAGCCTCGAAGTGCTCGCGACCTCCATAGCGGTCGAGGATCTCCTCTCGGATGTGCGACTGTACTTGATTTTTGGCTGAGGACACTTGCATGGCCAGCATCTCTAGGCGAGTGGGATCCGCCTGTAGATGCAGGTCCAAGCCCAATTTGTTGTGCATTTCCCAGGCAAAAACCTGACGATTGAGCATGGCCAACGCTTCATCATTGTCGCGAATAAAGTTGTCTCCGGCAAAGGGTACCTCGGATTCTGGTTTGCCAGAATTTTCGAAGGGGTTCTCGCGCATAGCACGCGTTTTCGGGTCGTAGTAGGCACTGTTAGGATCGAGGTTGAAGAGATACTTTGCCGTATCTTCACGAATGCGCAAATTTCTGATGGATTGACGTTGTTTACTATCGAACTTTTGGCCGGGCATATCTAGCTCGTCACCATAGCGATCGTCATCATCTTCAAGGTCACCGTCATCTTCGAGGACGGGGGCAGCGGCAGATGCCGCGGGTTCTTCCTATAGAGCGTAAAAAAATCAGTAAGAAAGTGAGACAATCGAAGTTAAAACACAATCAGCATAATGTCAAGCCATACCTCAAACTACGGCAAAAGACACTTTAACTAAATTTTGTCCAAAAGAGCACAGGGATTTGGGATTCTCCAAGCACCTAGTGCGAAGAAGCACCGGAATTGAAAGAAGTAAAGAGGTGCTGCAACCTCTAAGCAGGCCGAAGAACGAAAAAATGCATGACAGGCGAGGACAATCAGTGATTGATTACATCTACGTCCGTCATCGATAAAGGGCTAACGTCTTTACGTCACCACACCAGGCAATCAGCGAGATTTAAAAACAGCAACAACAGCGCTAGTATCCAACGGAATTTTAAACCGGTTCATTGAAGTGTCGAAAATCGGGTAGTTTCATGGACAACCTAGTTGAACAGACAAAAGCTGCTTTCAAGGACACAAATGCCAGCGAAGCCACACAGTCCAGCTCTTCGACCCAATGGTGTAGCCATAGTTTGCAACTTCTCTAAATTCTCTTGACATCACACAACTATGCCACAATCCAAGTGATGACGACATTCGAGTGAGACTGAATGTTTGTCAGGACACCAGGAAGTTTGTAAGCTACTACCCATCCAGTTCGATTTCTGCGACGGAAATGACCCCTAGCAACCGCTCAAGACTCCACCTGGAGGGGCTGCCATAGTCCGTCGATGAAGGTTCTCGAAAGAGGCTGATACAGTGCAACGACGATTCCTTTACCAGACTTAACGTGGGCGAAAGGAAAGGGCGTTCCTTGTCGCTTTTTTCGAGGGTTCCAGTTGGGAAACAGGGACCACTGAATGAGCACTCGTCTCGACCGCAACCGGACACGGACTGGAAAGTGCACGAGGCAACCGGGCATGGACTCTGAAGCACGCTAATCATCTGAGAGCGGTGGCAATCTAAGCAGTATTGCTCGGCTGCCTGGCGCTTTGCAGACCCCCCTGTCAGTACAATACGCGAATTATTAACAGGAAGATTATCATCAGACAACAGAACTCATTACTAGATTCCTGAGTCACTGTTACAGCATCTCGGCCGAGAAAACTCCAGACAATGGGAAGGCCATACTGGTTCCCCTGTAAGTGCGATTCAACGCGGATTACCATGGATGGAGCATCCGATGCAGCATCTGTGAAACAGGTCCGCACACGCTGCTCCCTTCTATTAATTGCATTCACGTTGCATCTATCACAATCCCACAGCTGTATCTGCCTTACCGGCTCGATGTATCCCTAGACTACCCCAGCACAAAGATGGGTGAAGGCATAGCAATAGGGACGAGACATGTTGTGTGAAGATCTATGATAATAGCAAAGTTGTTTGATATCTATTCTGAAGCATGGTAAATAAGTATTTTTTTTCTGTGAATACTTAGCCTATTCGACAAGTGGGTGCCGATAACGGTTCAAAAGGATGTTGCGGAGTTTTACTCAGTTATCATATATTTATCTTTGAATAAGTCTATACCAAAGACAGCATGGTACTTGGTTGCAACAGTAAATAACTTTGGGATTCCTCTGTGCATAAAAACGATGCTGTCTTCTCGCGTAGAGATACCAGCGCAGACATTCCACGGATGGATGTAACCGGTGCGGTCATAGAGAAACATACAATTTTACATACCTCTCCAGTCCCAGAAAAAACTCCGTTACAGTCTGTTCTTGCTTCGACACCGTCAAACTACTGTTATTCATTTGATCAGAACTCCTTAGATGACGTTATGAGCGATCTCGATTAACTACAATACATCTTACGAAAGAAAAATACGATAATAAAACGAACAAGGGAGCAAAACCCACATGCTAGTCCGGTTCTGCGACGTTAAGCTTGGACCAAATGCGGTGGCTTCAGCAATGTGACGTTACGTAATATTATCAATCACGCAATCTCGATGGACGTATCTAATGTGATAGCAGTTGATGAATAGGGTATCGAAAGTGTCGCCGGAGTCGAAATAGCAGCGTTACTCCGTCCGTAGATAGGTATTGTTGGTAGCAATACAGGAAAGTGGCAATAAAGCCAACAAATTTGAAGCTAAACGAGGACTGGAGCAATGACCGCGTGGCCTCTGTCGACATTACGGTTAGTGAATTTCACCGAAAAGAATTTTACAGTTCTGGTGAATTATAGTTATCACATATGCAGAGGCGTTTTCCTTTCAATAGAAAACAAGAAATCATCACGGTATAGGCAAGTTACAGTTGTATGAGCGTTTCCAACGGTGATTTGTTTCTGCTTGAAGGTAGTGTCAGATGAGGAATATACGAAGACCCGAAGGCAGTACCGGGACGAACATTGTACGGTCCTTAGATAACCCGACCGAGCTATTCTGGCATACTAAATGCTGTAGGGGTCTCAGAAATTTGCCCAATATTGCCGTAGATACCAGCTGAATCAGAAACTATTCAATAATCTGTATAAAATATCACGTACATTGGCCATTCTTTTCCGACGCCAAGATATAATTTGTCAAAATTGAATTTTAGCACGAGGAAAGTGGATACAAGTCATGCACACTAGCAGTTCTAAAACATATGGGAATAAGAATTAGATCTTCTGAAGTGTTTTGAGTGGGGTTTTGAAGGAATGAGTGGGATCGGTATCTACCATGAAAACTTTGAATTCTTTTTAAAAGGTATTTATGATAACCCGTGAGAACTAAAATTGTGACCAGAGAACTAAAACACTACGAATAGATGGGAATCATTTAAAAAGCAGGAGAATAGATAGTATGAAAGTTAAATAAAATTAAATAGCTGTAACTTTGAAAAAAAGGAGATATTACCTGGCCCTTTGATTGAGTGCCAGCAGCGGCTAACTTCTCCTCCAACTTTTTGGCTTTGACCAATTTTCGTGCCTCCTCCAGTCTTTGCGATTCTAAGATAAGACGCTGGTGCTCCCTTGGATCATATCCATTCCACCGGTCACGCTTGGCGTCGTAAGACAACTGAAGTTCTTCCTGTAGATACTCGTCTGGGGCGATATCTAGGCCAGTGTACTTTGCACCAACCTTCCTTGGTCTTTCTAAACAATCACGTCTTTTGTGTGTTATCGATCCGCAGTTCTCGCATGCGCCATCTCGATATTTCTTGACACGAGGAGCATCGGTTGGCAAGCCTTTTTTATACCATTTGTCAAGGACAGAGGAACCCTTCATTGTGCCAGATGCTTCTACTCTTTTCTGTTCATCCTGCATCCGTTGATGTCGCAAAGTCGGTTGGAGCGCTCCATAATACCAAGGCGCTTGCATAATGTATTGTGGAATATGAGGGTTTATGTCTCGACCCTCCTCATCTTTCATGGCAGGCATAACGGCTAGTTTACGTGCCTCCTCTATCTCCTTCATTTTCTTAAAGTCTTCTTTCGTTTTCTTTTTGCCATCTGACTCTTCCTCCACCTTTCGGAGAATAGATGGCGGGAAATTGGGAACGAAAGTCATCCCAAGTCAAAAAACTTAAAAGAACCTCGCTTAAGCTACAGAGTAAAACAAACTCGCTTTAGCTATATAATTCGAAGATCATTGTTCAAGGTAATGCTTAAATCCTTACGAAAATAGCAAATAGCAGATGGTCAGCTCGTTGGCTTTTAAACTTAATGTTGTTAAGTGTGTGGTCCTAAGACTCCGTGCCAGAAGGACCATTGAGGAGGATGCTTTCTTCCGAAACTCCTCGATGTGCAGCCCCTTTCAAGTTCAGTTCACTTCAGTATTATTAAGGGAAATAAAAGCGAAGCTTTTGAGCTTCCTATTGATTTGCTAAGGAACAGAAGGCCTCTGTGTTCTAATTTCCTCCTCACTTCAACCATATTTTATTTTATTTTATTTATTTATTGCCAGTTTACAGGCAAGGTCAAAAAAATATATACAGTAGAGGGTCAAGCTGACATTGAAAAAAACTCCTGATCGTTGTTTTAGGTGTTTTCAGGAGAAAAAACTGCAGCTTATTGAGTAATTAAAGTTCTGGACAGGGACGCGTTAACACAGGTGTCCGGTGAAGAACCTCTCCATTCAGTGTTACGGATCCGGTATTCTGCACCAGCAGGTATATCGGCGAGCGGCTGTTCGCTGTCGACTGAGAAATAAACCGATTGAGGTCTGCAGAGCCAGTAATATTGCCCTCAGCATGAAGACCGGCACAGGATTCAGAGTCCGTGAACGCCATCAGAACCGAAGAGAGCTTCCACAGAGTCAGAACCCAAAAGTTTTGGAAGGTGTCCTGAATGTAGAAAACTAGTGACAGTTCGCGTAAACATGGGATAGCTTTGCTTAATTTTGATACTTCTAGGTAGCTTATTCCAGGTTGCTATATCGTTTACCGAAAAAAACTGTCGGTATCTAACTGTGCGTGCCAAATGAAGAAATAAAAATACATCTCGATTCCGTAGTCCCCTTACTGACTTTATTAGATCAAACCTAAATGATCGAAAACAAAAAGTTTTAGTAGGGTCCTCATACTCAAGTGCTACCCCGATTGTTAGTGGTGTCCTTCAAGGTACCGTATTAGGTCCTTTGTTGTTCTTACTCTATATAAATGATATTTCCTCGATAGTTAAAACATTCTCAATCTTTTTATTTATGCTGATGATCTCAAATGCGTTTATTCCTTTCTCTAACTCTACAACCGAACGGTGCCTTAGAACAAATTCATTCAGACTTAGACGCTCTTTTCGGCCTGGAGCTCCACATGGCTAATGGAGTTCTCACCTACTAAGTGTCGCTTCATGAGTTTTGGGCCAGTATGGCTGCCGCAATCTCTTATTTTTGAAGGTGGCCCTTTGATTGAATGTTCCTCCATCAAGGACTTGGGGCTTAAGCTACACCAATAAATTAGATCTTTTCGCCTCATGCCGATAGAATTACGGCCAAAAGCTGCTCAGATTTGCGGCTTTATTTCTTATAATTTCTACCTTCCTGAAATTAAATTAAGACTTTATCGTATGTTTGTACTTCCCATTCTTGAATTTTTGCTGTCCTTTTCTTTCGGTTTGATGAACGAATCTAGCCGTTCAAAAAATTGAAAAATGTTCAAAAGAAATTTCACAAAAAACTCCTATATCCGACTCTTTTTAACTACTTCCTACTCAACAAGATGCCAGCTAACGAAGCTAAAATTTCTTTTGGGTCAGGAGACTTGAAGCAGGCTTTTGTCTCCTTTTCCGACTTAATAATAGCTCAACTCTCCCCAAAGCTTTCTGTCATTACTCCCCCGTTAGTCTTCCTTATAACCTAAGAATTTCTGAACTAATTATACCTCCCTGCATCCTCCACGTGTAAACGCTCTCTTCTTTGCTTCTAGGTATAGTTTTCTTTGGAATAACTCTGCCAATTGAAATTTGGTCGTTAACTAGTCTATCTGCATTCAAGCGAAGACTGCACATTTATCTTAACACTGATTCTATTAACCTTTTTATTTTCCTCATCTTTTCCCCAGTAGCTTTCCCCATGACTCGGAGAAAGGACCATCGGGAATTCGAGTAACCCTCTTGAAACTATATTTTACGCTACCTGGAGACGCCCATGAACTATAATGTCTACTTATATCACCCGTCCTCCAAACGATGACGTCATTCGGACGTACAAATTCGGTGGTCCACAGTCTTAAATGCTGCGGTTTCTTTGGATACTAAACATCATCAGAATTCAATTCTGATCCTATGATGCTGAGGACTTAAGTTCATTGACGCATTTTCGTGAGATTCTGTTTCATACGCCTAAGTGATCAAGAACGAATCACCTCGACGTTTCATTATCTCATTCTGAAATGCTACTGCAGTATTACCCTATTCTACCACCTCGACTATTTTTTTCCTAAAAGTCTCCTACCTTCTATTCGAAAAATGAAGACCTATTGAACTCTGCCTCCATTTTCATGGTAGGAGTTTTTTCACTGCCTATTTTTCTAGTTCACCATTAATTTTAAAATATTGCTAACTGTTGGCATAGCAGGACAATTCTATGAATTTGTACATTTTATCTGCACACATTGTCATAACTTTATTTCGTTACTAATGTTTGCTTAGACAGTACCTTCCCGGTGCTAACCAAATATAAATTCTAAATTCTAAATTTAAATACTCCGCACAACGTCATAGGCGTACCAATCAAAACAGAGGCTGAACGACCTCGAGGAGCCTCAATCGCGCTGCATTGTTATTACGATGGTTATTGTGTTAGTGAGCTGCGAGACTAACAACTAACTCTTTTCCCTCACAATACACACGTGCCCTCACGTTAGTATACATATCCCTATCTAAAAAGCAGCTCTGCTATTAAAACTAATAAATACTATTATATTTTCACATTTTCAATTTTTCCGATAGCATTTGTATTTTTATACACACTTTAATGATTTTTAGAGAATTTGTTTTAGGAACTAATTGCAAAATGCATTTTTGCCCCTGCCTGTTATAAGTATTTTTATTGCGTTTTGGCCATCATGTGTGCTCTATTTAATTCGGATGGGCGACAAGCCGGATGCTTAGACGTCTTCTGTCTGAACAGTTGAACGACGGTGGCGTTTCATAAATTGCGCTCATCTGTCTTTGATCCCTTCAGACAATTGCAGCCCGCTGAACATAAAGTCACCTGAGCAGCAGGCTCTCCTAAACGTCCCTCTGGAGAACCCTCAGGATCTAGTCCAGGGCATACTGCAACCAATACATGCCATCATTTATATTCTTCTCATATCCATGACTTGGCTGAGCAGACGCAGACAATTATCTCAGCAGTTAGTCACACAAGCAATTGTTTCAACAAAAAATGTTAACACATAGAGGGTATATACCCCCAATAGCCTAAGGACTAGTCGGTTCACGAAGCTACATCAAACATAATCTTAACTATATTTTTAAATACGATATGATAACTGTTTGACAGCGTTAGAAGTTTCTTACCGCTGAACCTTTCTTTGACTCTTAATCAATTTCCCAACTTTTTAGCGACAAGAACAACTAAGTGTAATAAGTCGGCCGATCGCAAACGGGAATCGACTGTACTCGCATCTAATTGAAGTGATTATCCCTTCGAAACAACCACAGACGTTTCTACCTCTGTCGAATGAATGCTCTCAAAAAGTCCATAACAGATTATTCTTCACCCCGGAAAATCTTACCAAAAACATTCATTCCCATTCTTGTATAGCTGCTTTTGTTTCCAAATTTTGCTATTAATAAACCTTTCACAGGCAGGTTTTACTTAAAGCGAACTCCCATTTCGAACACTGCTATCTCAGGCATACAACAAACACAAAAAGCTTAAGTGATTATGGAGAAGAGGAGTTTGTTTAAAAGTCTTGTTTTCAAAGGAGATTGACGGGGCCCAAGAAGAGCTACATTAATAAACCCATTTAAGCCGCATGCTGCACCAGACATTCAGTTTATCAAGGCTTTCTAGATTGTACAGTAAACAAGGATTTAAAGTACTTAGCACTCAATGTGTACACAAAAACTTACGCTAAATGGGGAAATTTGTGTCCAAAACTGCAAAACGATCATAAGAATGGTAAAACAACATAGGATAGTTAGAATGCAGACTAACGAAAACGTAGCCCTCTTTAGATAGCAAATTTTGTTAGTTGTAATAAGGTCTGCACTAGATCCAGAAAGCTATGTATCAAGGGATGATGAGCGGGGCCAGCAGTTTAATTTGAGATCACGTCCGGTGAATGCAATCGAGAAGTGAAGATTTATCGTTGCAATTGCTTTCAAACGACCGAGACAGATTAACAAAATTAACAAAGCGCGGATACCATGCAGCAGCGAAAAAGGAGACACCCAGTTGCGAGCCTAAGTTCGCTGTGTATATTTTTAGCATATTTAAAGAAGCGCACAGAAAGGTGAACAAGAAAAATAAAAATTTAAACCGTACAAATAACTACAAAGTAAATACTCTCTTCGGGTTCTTAAACACATTAAAAACCTTATTTTTCACCAATCGGCAACCTTGCGTAGAGGAAAACAAGAAGCACGTCACTTGAAATTGGTCTCAGATTTCAAGTCCTTTGAGCTAACTAGCTTTAGCCTCTAAATTGGTGGATAGATGTTCACCAATCCGGTTCTGCCTTGAGCGCTATTTCGAGCGCCACCAGCAGCCGCATACAGTGGCTTGTAGTACAGGTAATAGAACATTACTGATCAAGACTAGGAAGCTTGGAATGTCTGGCTTATTAGCGGTAATTATATAATTATACTCGAACCCCAGGTGGTGTCCCACCCGAGGCTCAAACCCGCGACCTGTTGAGTATAAGTTCAACGCTCTCAACGTTTTAGTCTCTATCATAGTGTAAAAGACAGGTTGATTTAGTAATGATTCACTGAATGGATTGCATATTGTCAATATTTTGGAAATTTCTACTTCTAAGTGATGATCTGGGGCTTTCAAACATATTCCTTTACTGCGTATTCCTTCACGTCCCGGGGTTATACTTTACGAGAACAAATAGATAGATGGTAGTTTAATTTTCAGTGACCAAAATTTGCTTTCATTAAAAGCAAATTCAAGATCTCAGAGTAAATGATAAAACTTGGCAGTAGTTAATTAAGGAATAATACTTCAGCTTATTTTGCGACGTCAAAATGCTACACGGCAGTGAGGTGAAAAGGATAAAAAGCGCAGTTATTGAAAAATTCCTTGGAATTTTTAAGCAAAAGGTATAATTTGAATGGGATTTATTAGTTTTTAGAAAAAAAAACAATATCGCTTATGGAGGAAAATATATGTCTGATATAGGGCCATCATGCTGATTAAGGCACAGAGAGAATTAAAAACGCCCTCACCGTGTGGAAAAACGATATAATGGCAGGGGGCTACGTTTCCCCACCGTACCACTGAAGGTGCAATCCTTCTAATTCTCGACAAGCTGAAGGCGCAAGCATCAGGGAGGAGAGACAGAGGAACCATTTCTAACCTCACCAGTACGCTTGAGATCAAAACTATGGGTGACCGAAGAGGATGGGATGATCTTTGCTGACGTGCTGCAGATGCAACCACAATACTCCCTTGCTCATTGCAGAGACCACCGACCAGGTGGCGAAAAACGCGTAAGCCGCCACAAAGTCCGTCGTCTGAGCATTGGCATTCCTTTTTGGTTAAGGGCTGCAAAACAACGGAACCCATCGGTGTTGTCGTCATTTCATAATGAAGGTCAAAATGGGCAGGAGACGAAAGCGGTGGCGAAGATCATCTCCGCAGGGGACAATATCAGAAGATTTTGAAACAAACTAACATCAAAGAGAACCCCCTCAAATTCCAGGAGGAACCTTTTGAAAGTCCTAAAGTTGAGTGTTTGTGAGGTAAATGAACAACAGTGACTTTATATCATCGGAAGTAAAACGTTTATTCTCATTGGAGAATTCTAATACGGCTAGGGCAATAACTGATCTTATTTCCAGAGAAGGATTATTCAAAGGGAACAAAGGAGAAAGAAAAGATGTAGAAAAAAGAGTCGATGGAAAGATAATGGAGGAGTTACGAATAGTGCAAGGTCTATCTACTGGAAAAGAGCATTAAGTCTTTATTTCCCAAAAAAAGATATTTTATGATATAAAACCAGATCGACAGTTCGACCATCGATTGTTACGATGTCTACCATATGCTCCACAGAAGGGTGCTGAAAGGACAGTGACTTGCGCTGATTAAAAGTAAGTAGACTTGAACTACATCTATCTCAGTATCTCTGTTCCACTCCCCCATCTGGACCCGGGGACTAGACTGATTCAAGAACACCGGAGACCGGAGAGGGCACAGGCCCATGCACTGACGTCCAAAACAAACAAGAACAATACAGTACAAGGGGTGTGACGGATCCCAAATGAATGGGAGGGTCATAAAGGCCACAGTTAGAAGGAGCCATTGCATCCCGACTCTCAGTCCGCCAGAGACATTCCGCTCAAACACACACTTGTCTGACCACGTTGTTTGTGGTATCCCGCCAGATGTGAACTTCAAAGTCACGGCTTTTAGCGCAACAAGATAGTTTCAATCGCATCAGATTGTTTTATAGTGAGTGAAACCGCCCTGAGCCGGTGAATTTACTCTCCCCACCCCAGAATCAGACCACCGTCCGCCGGTCAGTTGTTTGATGCGGAGTGAGTGCAGTGGCTGATAGGCTCGGCGTACCCGTCTTTATGCACAACAGCACGACCCGGCTCCAATTTTATTAGTTGTGCGATCTTCCAATCACACGAGAGACCACCCCAAGCAAAGGACGAATGAAAAATATGCGTCAGCAGCCCGTAGGAGATTGAAATTCCTCAAACAAAAGAAGTCCTTATCTCACACATTCTCCCGTAAAATTGATGCTTTCCATGACTGGTCATTACTCACTATGGAAAATCAACCTCGTTAAAATTGCGTTTCATCGGTGAAAACAGATGCGAAAATGGCTGAGGTGTGCTGCCTTATCATCTTTTTGGGTAATGTCCTCATTGTTTTCCCCTTTTTAGCACTATGAACATCTCCTTTGTTCTATAGCCTCCTCATTGATATAACTAAAGAGTAATTGTATTTTATATACCGCTCGTTGGAAAATTTATGTTTTATACTCCTCCTCTCCCAGTCCGAAGATGTCAATCTTAGCTTTTTCCGCTTTCGACAAAACTCTTCATAATACAAGGATTGTTTTAGACGCACGCACTCTCCTTCATAGTCCTTTTCTTTAACTCCTCCTCTTTTGTGTCCGGTGGACAGAATGAATTGCTTTGGACTCTTTGTTTTCGCGTAGTAACCACGCCCGAAATTGCTTTTAACTTTATAAAAATGTCCTTTTGATCCACTTTTGATTCGGGTTCGAAATTGTGATATTCTGCCAAGAGAAGGAGTCTGGTTGTCAGTTTCAAGAGTTTAAAATCAATGGATTTGCGCGAACTGTTTACTAAAAACTGGCTCCACTGATCATTATTAGAGCTTTTAAACCCCCAACTATCGGTGCAGCATAATGCATTAAAAACTTATTCAAACGTGTATTCATGGAAAAACTTTAAAATACAAGTGACGTTTGAAAACAGTCATTGTTTCTTTGGAACGTATGCAAATAAGGGAATGAAAAATAAAGTGGATCATCACTGTTGAGCGATCACATTTACAGATAATATCAGCATAGGCAGCAGTCAGAAGGCTGACCAGCTGCAAAGTGCTGAGGCTTTAAACATGAAAAGGCTAGAAGAAGAAATGTATGTTGAAAAACTCATTTCTGCTGTTCATATGGATGCTCACATAGTGCAGCAGTTATCCACTTTGTATTTATTTTAACCAGGGTACTAAGTTTGTAATGATGGGGCCCTCTGGGCCTTAAATATACAATTTATTTATTTATTTAGATAATAACAGATAGGGTTGCAGTCGAAGGACTAGTTGCCAAAGTTGAGGCATTAAACATGAAAAGGCTAGAAGAAGAAATGGATGTTGTAAAAAAGTCACAGCAGTCAACAAATGGACCGTATTGTATTCCATTAGCGGTAATAGATTTCAGAATGCACGGTCTGCCACCGATCAGTAGCACGTTGTCCGGCGCTTCCGTCGATAGCACATAACCATTGTGGAAGACGGCAGGGGAGCTGCGGAGTAGCTGTAAATATCGTGGTATTCCCTCATCGCCTGTAGACCTGTGCGGCTACGTTTGTTGTGCCCTTTATCGAATTGCGAATGATTTGAAAAAAAAACGACTCAAAAGGAAAGACAGAAAAATTATCCTGCACCCCAAACCGACTCACATCGTCATGAAGGTGAACTAAACAATGAATATTATATACAATCTCCGCATGACTGTACAATATGGAAAAATCGGAAATAAAGATATTTAACAAAAGGTGGGCAAAATCAAACCAGGATTTATGTAAAATAGGATGACAAAAAATATATACCGCAACAGAAAACTGCAAAAAATACATATAACGGTCCTTGTCAAGATATGGTTTCAAAAGTAAAAAAGTAAAAGCAAAAATTGATGAAATTTGGCAACCTTTCAATACTTGAGGAAATCTAATGTTCTATACTTGCGGGAAAACTCCATCGGCAAGCACTGGCTGCATTGTGGGCTTTCACCTGCCGGACATATGAGCGAGCCGGTGAGTCGCATATGACATTGGATAATTTAAATTTCATTATTTCCCCAGTGTGTGGAACCAGTAGGCCAACTACCAAAATTTCTTTCAATTCATCAATGCAATCCCTCAAAAACTCATCCAGTGGCTCCGGCTTGCCGAATCCAGGGAAGACACAGACTACAAATGGCCGTCCAACTACCGGGTAGTTTACCCGAGCAAGAATAGGCCACAGGCATTGTCCTGATCCTTTAAACAACTTCATTTCATCGATGTGTAGCTGGATGCCCATTTCAGGAATTTTAGTTTCTCGAGGTTGGTTTAACTCATCCAGTAAACCACGCCCAAGGCACATATGGACATAGCTCCCGTTCTTGAGGACCTTGTTAATGCAAGAACGTGGAGTACGCAATAACGTTCTTGGGTCCTTCGGAACCTCACGGTGGTAAGGACGGAGCATCTCCAACAAAGCTTTCATGGTTGCTTGCGGCATGTTAGTCTTCTGGCAGACGTTCTGGCAGACGTCCTACAAAACATCTGCCATGTAATTCGCTTGATTGTTCCGTGACCCCTATTGATTCTGGATTCCAACTCAGAATAACATTGTCTGAAAACCTACCATTTGAAAAATCGGGAGAGAGTTCGGGCACTGGTCGGATGAAAATGAGGACACTGGTAGCAGAATTGAAAAGACGTCAATACGAGGGGGAACAAAACTTGAAAATTGTAGACAACAAAATAGTCAAAACGGTGCGCTCGTTTTTATGGGAACATCCGGTGAAATTGACGGCAACCACACCGGTCAAAAGCCCTACCAAATGCCTATAGATTTGAACCCAGACAGGAGACTGGATATATCTTGTGAAATATCCAGCAAAAATCCCCATGTGGAAGGAAGAACTAAAAATCTTCAGAAATCGAGGGAAGAAAACAAGATTAAAATGATTAACACAAATGTGCAGAGTCTATTGAACAAAATGGATGAAATTAAACTGGTCATGGACCATTTACAGCCTGACTTCATAGCTCTAACTGAAACATGGTTAAATGAACAAATCGCAGACACAGAAGTCAGAATAGACGGTTTTTAGCTTATCCGCATGGATAGAAACGGACGTGGGGGTGGTGGAATCGCAATGTTTATACGAGAAGGCATTGACTTCATTCCGGATGGGCCCTCGATGAACAGGATCTCGTCTTGCGAAATACTTTGTTGTAAACTGAAAGTCCCAAACCAACCAGACCTCCATATTGCCGTGGTAAATCGACCCCCCGGACAGCGAACGGACACGGACGAAGCACTCATTACAGAGGTAGAGCAAATCTGCCGTAGCAAACACTTATTAATACTTGGAGATTTCAACGCTCCCGATATCGATGCGTGTCAATGTACTGCTCGCGATCGGAAAATTCATTCGAACAGAAATTACTTCAGTTGGTAAATGACGAGTTTCTTACCCAACATGTCACAATGAAGACGCGGTTCCGAAATGGGCAGCAGTCAAGCTGTTTGGATCTAATCATTAGTAGAGACGACAATTGCATCCTTGCATTAAGTTCTTACGTGCCGCTTGGACGAAGTGATCATTGTGTTCTTGCTTGGGAGTACAGTCATTTTTCTGTACCCAAACGTCGTGCAGTTAGGGAGAGAAATGTATGGAAATGGGGTTATCCCAAAATGAAAGAATTACCGAATGGGATAGACTGGAGCCCTGCACATGTACCTGACCCAAATGCTGCCTGGTTCTTCATTAGTAACTTGATTCAGCAGTTGGTAGAGAAATTCTGCCCACTTAAAAGGCGATCGTGCGTCTTCCGGCCCAAGTTGGTGACATGGGAAATAAAAAGGAATCTCAAGAAGAAAAGAAGACAGTGGAGAACATATGCCAGATATCAACAACCTGAACATTTTTCCGCTTTTAAGAAACAGCGAAATCGGTGTCGGAATCTTCTGAGAAAAGAAAGGTCAGCCTTTGAGTCAGAAATAGTCAAAGACATACCAAGAAATTCGAAAAGGTTTTATGCTTACGTTAATAAGGCAAAACGAAATCGCGACTACATTCCTTGTCTTAAAGACAATCAGGGAAACAGGTTAACTGATAACTCTGATAAGACCAGCCTCTTATCCAATTTCTTTATGTCCATGTTTACCGAGGAACCACCTTTTGACGAGGACGAATACTACAGTACTGCCACATCAACAAACAAAATAAGAAAGGTTTCGTTCCCAATGGACACAGTAAGAAAAACTCTGAAACAGCCACAGCCCACTAAATCACCTGGCCAAGATGGTTTATCCGCAAAAGTTCTCAATGAACTCACAGACCAGCTGGCCTCTGCGCTCTCCAAGATATTTGATAGTTAGATGGAGGCGGGGGCTCTGCCTACCGAGTGGAAGATAGCCAACATAACCCCCATCTATAAAGGAGGAGAGAGGACATCACCAAACAGTTTCCGACCAGTCAGCCTCACAAATATCTGTTGCAAAATGATGGAGAAAATAATCAATACAGAACTGATGAGGCATCTTGAAGAGAATAACTTGCTAAGTTCATATCAACATGGATTTCCAAGTGGTCGATCCTGCCTCACAAACCTGCTCACATCCCTGGAAAGTATGACAAAATCATTAGAAATGGGTTTGTCAGTCGATGCGGTCTACATTGACTTTAGCAAAGCCTTTGACAGGGTTCCACACAAACGTCTGATCTTTAAGCTCCATCAAATGGGTGTGACTGGCAACCTACTCAAATGGTTGGCCGACTTTCTCACAGGCAGGCGCCAGCGTGTTTGTATCGGAGACGCTAAGTCTCACTGGGAAAACGTTCACAGTGGAGTTCCGCAGGGCAGCGTTCTGGGTCCCATTTTGTTTCTGATATACGTAAACGACTGCCTGGATTGTCTGACATGCGAGAAGGTAATGTTCGCTGACGATTTGAAGTTATGGAACTCGATTGAAAAAAACCGGAGGATGCGCGAAATTACAACAAAACTTAGATCGCTTGCAAACATGGTGTGATGAGTGGCTGCTGAACCTTAATCTTAACAAATGCCAAATAATCCGACTGCGGTCTAGTTCCAGAAGGATGATTAGGTTTGAATACCAGTACTTCATCAGTGGTCACCAACTCCAGGAGGTAAATATTCTAAAGGACTTGGGTATATGGATAACACCAACTCTTAAACCATCGTCGCACTGTGGGAATATCGCAAAGAAAGCTATGTGTATTTTAGGCGCAATCAGGAGGTCCTTCGTTAATTTTGACGGAGAGCTTTTTGGGCGCGTGTTTGGAACATTTATCCGGCCGGTGTTGGAATATTGCGTTCAGGCGTGGCGCCCTTGGACGAAACATGACTACGCTCTGCTGGAGAAAGTTCAACGGAGGGCAACGAAACTAGTCAGAGGATTTGAATGCCTACCCTATGAGGGCCGCCTAGCAAGACTTAAATTTTTCCTCTCTTATAGGCAATACAGAGGGGATATGATCTTAGTCTTTAAACTGGTCAGAGGAGTTGATTGTGCTCCTCAGATGGCCAACTTTTTGAATTGGCAAACATGACAAGTCTCCGAGGTCACCAATACAAACTGAAAAGAAATCACGCCAAACTTGAAGGGCGGGCCAACTTCTTTTCCCAACGGGTGATTGACGAATGGAACAAACTGCCAGCCTCAGTTGTTCAGGCTGGAAGCGTTGAAATGTTTAAAAGAAGACTTGATCCATTTTTACTTGATGAAAATATATTTAGTCTACAGCAATGATCGATATACTAAAACGACTATCGCCATGTAACATTTGCTTGTTTTGCTAGCGTCTATCTGTTAATAGGATTTTCAAAGGCTCTGCCTATCTCCCTTTTATATACTGAATACTGAATTATTTGAGGCTCCAGTGAGGGGTATGAAGCTAATGACGAAGATGGCGATGGATCATGTGCAACTTCGGTAGCAGCATGATACGCCTGCATAGCACGCAATACCCGCTTATACACGGTGCACCTCTTTATACCGTAATATTTACGCTTCATGGTTACCTTGCATTGACAACAGAACACAATATATAAATTGATATGAGGGCATATATAACATTCAGTAAGCTACCAAATTAACCGTCAATATTTTACATTTAACTAGAGCATACGTAACATGAAATGAAATTTAAAAGGCAAAAGGTGGCTAATTATCTTATAAAACATCTCCAGACCTCTGGATTGCCTACCTGAGTATCAGCAGCTTTGAGAACAATAGGTCAGTCGTACAAGTAACACGGCAGGCCAGCACGTGCTTAGTAGACAAATGGCGTGTAAATGGCTGACTTAAACAAATCATCCAAAATCAGTTCATTAAATTACCCTATAATTAGGCTAAAACAGTATTTTATATGATAAATATTGCCTATTTGCGTTTAAATGCAAACATTAACAGCTTTTCCAGTCTTTACAAGAAGCCTGACCATGTTTTACATATGCCCTGAAAGTCGATTGTGATTGGCCCCTTCTGGCGCTTTCTAGCCCCTTTTGGCCCCCTCGCAGCTACCTCTACTGGCGGGGCCAAGTGCTGGTAGGGGTGTTATTAAATTTTTTTATAATAAATTACTTTGCAGATTTCCTCTTCACATATCCTATTTCATGAGTGAGTTGGTATATCTCAGGAACGGCTTGAATAGATCCAAACGGAAGCCATATCAATTGTATAAAATTGGGCCGCTAATAGATCAATAATTAGGGGTATATCAGTAGTGGCAGATTATGATGGGGAAGGCTATGTGCGGTGAGCGTTCGATATACAGGAAAAGGGACTGCTAATGCGAGAAAATCGTGGGGTCCAACTGCGCAAATTATTTCTAGTGAGGGGGCCAGAGGGGCCAAACAGTCGACTTGGCCCCGTCAGAGGGGGCTAGGCAGGGCTGGTGCTTGTAGGGTTTTAACGTCCTGATTTACTTCTGCTTCCGGATTGATGTTGATGTCTTTCGATGAGGCCATTGTTTCTAGATCTACAAGGTCGTTGATTGGGCGATTTCCTCAAGGGGACGGATTATCAGCTTCTTCGGTAGGCATTATTCAGTATATATGTCCAAATGCATCCGTTGTAAGAGTATGGAATATGATTGCGAAAGTTTATTGACGGTAGTGGTAGAAATTTAATGGTTAATGATACAGTAATTGATAAACGATAAATAGTAAAATTAAACGAGAAGAGGTTATTTGGAAGTCAGGGAGCTCAAAGGCGTAAGCCTATTTTCTTCAAATACACTGAACTGAACTGATGGTAGACAATTGATAAGGAGTTGAAACTGTAGAGGTGTTCAGAGGACAGAACGATTCTGACAAAATTGAAGAAACTGTAGCTAGGACAACGAAACAGAAACTGAGTTTGTAGCTTCAAGTTGCCCGCCAAAACTAGGGCAACCGACCGTACACACTACTCATTCCATCTTGAACTTAGACTCCGCGGGCCACGCGTTTCAATAAGCCCGAATGCGCGCAGCCCATGTCGGTTGCGTCCAAAGTAACTCTTGGTGTTTCTTGCTTGGTAACAGCCGCTACGATCGCTTATGTACACGTCGAGCAAGCTATAGAACGCGAGGTAAACTCTCTACCTCCCTAATTTGTTGTAGCGTGTCAGTGCCACTGTCAGACGGGAAATTGAAGCATCTAAAGCTCTGATTCAGGACCATTTAGAGCCGCCTGCGTACGTCAAAATTAATCTAATCTTTCTCAGAATTTCCGAAAGCCCAACCACACGGCCAGCATAACCGTTTTTAATGGAAGGCAGCGAAAATTGCAATTTGATGAAAATCGAGATCCCCTTCCCAAACCCGAAAGCAGCCCTCGTTGCTTACAGGGCCCTCGTCGTTGACCCTCCCCCTCCGAGGTCCACTGTGAACATAAAGTTTTTTGTGCGGGATAACCTGATAATTGCTGAATTTTCACCAGCTTCCGACAAGACCGAACCGAATTCACTTTCACAGTTGAAAAAGTTGCGAATTGCTGTCAGTTCATGGCTCGAACTAGTGTTCCTCACCTGTGAAACTATGGCCGTCTTCGGCCACCCCTCACCCGATATGCCTGAGCCCATTCTTGCGCTCAATGAAAAACTTTCTCTTTAAATAAAAAAAATTTTTCAAGCACATTTTTGTCAAGCGCAACGTTGCGGCTCCAACTAATCATCACTTTTGTAGATAATGGAAGACGCGCTAGACGGCCTATTCGTTAACATTGCCCACCAATGCCCTAATGGAATCCAGGGCTTACTAGAAGCGTTCTTTGGTTTCCTTGCTCGGCGAACAGACTTCTATTATGGCTCCACGGAATCTGCCGCCAAAAAGCTGGTTCTTGACAACTTCAAAAAATATAAGGTGTGAATTAATACTTGCTGTTATATATACTTTCTTTGCAGGATGTTGCCACGACTCGACGTGAAAGAGAAAGGGAGGAGATGAAGGAAAAGGATGAGCGGGAAAAACGTCGGCGGGCTGAAAAAGCCGAAGAAGCATTACGGAAAAACGCAGAGAAAGCGGCAGAAGCCGCAGGTGACAACGGTATAGGCCCTAGATTCAAATTTGTTAATTAGCGCTAACGTTTTTGCCTAAAATGCATGTGAATCTCCACAGAGGTGGTGAAAACTCTGCGCTTTATGTTTTACTGACCTTGGCTCCTCATCACTTAGGCTTAATATTCTTTTTCACGTATCTTGGAGCGGTATCCGAGCCCTTTAGTTTACCTTGCTTGCCTAGGTCGTCGCCAATAACTAAGTTGTGCATTTTTTATCATTTTTGAAGACACGAGTAAAGGTGTTGTCATCGAAGAAGTTTTTGATGAACCAAGCGCAAACGGTGAACAGCCTACCGAAGTGGAGGTCAAAGAGGACAAAGTGCCTACGGCTTCTGAAAAGCCTGAACCGAAACCCGTTAAGATTGGTCCGCTTGAAGAGGGCGAGGAGGAAGATGAGGCAGACAAAGACAAGCTCAAACCTAACGAGGGTAACGGAGGAGATCTTCCTAATTATCGTTGGGTGCAAACTCTCGGTGATGTCGATCTCTACATTCCAACAAAGGTTATTTGTTTATTGTGTTATGCTTTTCTACGCTAATTTTTACTGTGTTGTTCAAGTGATCTGCCTTTTTCACCTTGAAGCTGCCTCTGACAGCTTCGTTGACTTGTTTAAATGTCACCGAAACATATTCTAGTCGTAACTGGCTTTTGGAAATTTTAGCAGTAGCACTCGAGCGTCTGCTTTTTAGCGTATCCTTAACACACTAATGCGCATTCTATGTGATATCACAAGCAACATTTTTTATACCTATCAGCAGACGACTGTTGCTAATTTAATCTGCATAAATTCTTTTTACTAGTTAATTTTGATGGTGAAAGCTGTGAATTTTCACCAGGAACACGTAGCTTGCTGAAAGGTATGGCGACGACCGTTATTTTTGATATATTTCAGATGGGTTTGAGTCCCTACCATGTTAATCTGCTTGGAAATTTGTTCACAATCCTTTACTGAACTTTTTATACTTCCGTGCGTCACCTCTTTAGTTCGGCGTTGCAGGCGCCATATCAGAAGGTAAATCGAACATCGATTGCGCGCACTCAACCAGCTTCAAGCCAACATACGAGAGGACACTCTTAACACTTGTCATTTTTATCGACAACCCCTACATCAGGTGCTGGCCAACGCAAAAAAAGCCGCTTAAATTTGTATCAACTGGTTACAGCTTCCCTTGTTTTTACTTCCCAGTCTCAGTGAGTGTTTGAAATTGGCGGATTCTGTCAGACGTTGATGCAAGACACTTGCATTTTTTTCATCCTTCGGTCTAGATTTCGTATAGTTCACTGCTCTTCCCTTGAGCAAAATGACCAATATGATTCTGAGGCTAAAAGTTAACAGGAATCCTATAGAACACAGCATACTTGCGGAAATCCACAGGTCATATCTTGATGCTGTAGCACCATAGGAAGATTAAAAAACCATGGGGTTTTAAGTCTTTTCTGTTGATTGTTTAAATTTTACTGTTGTTGATCTAAATTCAAAGTCACCGTCTGAGTACAGGCGACTCAAAGCCGATAGACCTAAAGACTAATTCCACATGAGCTATCAAGCTCTCGAGGTGATCCTTCAGCCTTCGCCGCTTGGGAAAAGATCACAGCGCACGTAAACGATAACGGCTAAACCAACCTCGATGGTTTCCGTATAATTGCGCCCGCCGCTTATTTTTCGCCGCATCTATCGGGCAGACTGTTATTAAGCACGGTTCAGGGTCGTTTTTAAAACCAAAAATTGTCTGTTGTATGTCTTATCTCTGCTTAAACGTGTTGTCCCGCTTAGCGTTGGCTCAGTCAGAATTTGTCTTTTCTAACACTTACCTGGGAAGACACCGGCAACTTAATTACCTATCTTAATTTGCAGCTTCCTACCCGTATAAAGAGCCGGCAGGTCACTGTCCAGTTCAAGAGGAAGCACTTGAAGATCGCAATAGGCGGTAATACAATTCTCGATGGACCCCTATACAACGAAATCAAGGTGAGCCTCCCCTCTTAACCTTTAAATTGTATTGTGAAATATCGTTCGCTACCCTACTGATATCTTCAAAAGCGGTAGTTGCCTATTTGGCACCACGACTGCTTAATAACTATCTAGCAAATACTGAATGACATTAGCAGGTATCTCAGTCCTGTTCTCTCTAAGCATGTTTGTCTATTAACTGTCTCTGAATGAACAGTCAGTTGGTGAATATGTCTTCGGTAACTCCTTGCCAGGTCCCCGCAATTACATGCAGAATTAATATCTGAGTTATGAACTGGATTTTTATGTCTCGGAGTTTTACTCACCTCGTTCGTACGTTGTCCGCATGATGGAGTAGGCCTGTTATAGTCATTGAAGTTTGAGGTATGAGCGCTGTCTGTACGTGAAACTCGCGGATTACACATGAATGTCATCAGGGCGTTGGGGGGGGGGGGGGGGAGGTATCGGATACTGATGGCCTGCGCCAACGTCTTCGGACAACAAGACGCTGGATTCGTTAACCGAAAAGCGACTACCTCGTCTCTGGCTAGCACCCGTTGGCATTTGCCTTTGAGTAGTTTGCTGCTGCCCGGTAGATAACTCGGAAGGCTTTTTTTGACATCGAATCGATGATTTCTATAGTCTATATGTAAGAGAATAGAAATTGAAACCGATCTGTTTTCACTTCTATAGGTAGAGCTAACATGTGTGCTAACACACTCGCTTTTTCAGATGCCTCTTTTTACGGTAAATGCATCCTGCTCCCCAGGAGCGGGTACATGAGTAAATAAAAATTGGTATGGCTCGTGACGGTGGTCGGTCCTTACTTCCCAACCGTTTGAGAGAAGAGATTGTGAAGGATATGCGTAAGCTTGCTGCGAGGAAAGTGCTCATAATATCTATCTTTAGGCGCCTTCTTACAAATTTAAATTCGGCGTCCCCTATGAAAAAAATCTTTTTTTCTGCCGTTGCAGTGATGAGGGTTGTGACACGCTCCCCGATATTCCGGAAGATGGGGCTCTCCGGGGTGTGTTCTGCCGCTATCGGACCTCCGCTTCCGCAGTTTCAGGAAAGGAGAAGCGTCGCAGTTCAACCTCCGCTCCCTGGAATAAATTTCCTTTGATAGTTGGGGGAAAACAGTAAAAATTAATGTGCTGTCCTATTCGGGTTTTCTTTCGGAGTACCTTGCGTCGGAGAGATGCATCCGCTTGTCTGTGTGGAAGCAAATCGAAGAACGCGGTGTCATTATCCGTCTTTCATCTATATGAATCCTCGATTTCTGATGTCCATCATTCGCTCCCTCCACTCTCCCGCCGCATATGCTTTCAGCCTGGGTCTGGGTACAATTAATCTGGGCCTTTGATACACGATAATGTTGTCGACCGTGACCATGACCATGCGTTAGCATTGGCGATCCGTGCATGAGTGAGTTTATGGTGGTGGAGAATTTCGCAACACCCGCCTCTCCCCACGCCATCGTCCTCCAATTGTAGCGCTGCCATGACAAATGAAAACGAGCTTGGGCACAGTAGATAACCTGGTAAAAATTCGTCTACTTTGCTTGCCACAACACAAATGACCATCTCTTGTAACTCTATTTATATTCGCACACATTAGTTGGCGTCGAGAAGGCGTACCCAATATCCCTATGTAGTTACCGTTTTCAGCCGTTTTGTTCAGCATACTTTCCTATTCCAGTTAGGTTCCGGGTGTTATTTCTATAGAATAACAGCTAGGTATTTGCCTGTTCGTGGCCTTTGCTATCCATGTGAAACTTGTTTGTTTCGTTAAGCCAATGGATCGGTATGCGTCTATTCCCCTTTAAACGGGGTACTTGGTTTGACTCAATCTGCCAATCAATCAATCAGCCTTCTTCTCAAGGGTCACTCCCGTACATCCGACTGCTCTCAGTAGATGAAGCCTCATAAATTTGATTGGCGTTGTGATTATGCAGTACTTATTTAGAACTTTTAAATCCGTTGCATTTTACTTTTGTCCGATCATAGACGGAGGAATGCTCCTGGATCCTTGAAGATGGCCTTGAAGTTGTAGTGCACTTGGAGAAGATCAACAAAATGGAGTGGTGGTCGCGCATAGTTGATGGTGAGCCTGAAATCAACACTAAGCGGGTACAGCCAGAGAACTCTAAACTCGGAGACCTAGACGGAGAGACTCGGAGCATGGTGGAGAAGATGATGTATGATCAGCAGCAGAAGCAACTAGGACGCCCGACCTCTGAGGAACAGAAGAAGCAGGAGATGCTGAAGAAGTTTATGGACGCGCATCCAGAAATGGACTTTTCCAAATGCAAGTTCGGTTAAAAGACCACTCAAACATGTATAAGACGTTTTCAGATGTTTCGAAAAATAAATTTGCTTTTGCACCATAAATCGTTCATACTGTACAGAATCTTTTGCAGTCTATTAAAATCACCGCGGGCGGTAGATTTTCTCATCGGAATGATCCACGATTGTGTTAAATGGCGTTAAGCAAGGCTTGATCTGAAACTGAAACCCACGATTAGCCTAATCGTCCTTGCAAGTACATCATCCAGCGAAACACTCCCTTTAGCTGAATTTGTAGAACAACCTTCGTTTGTGCTCTCCACAACACGACTGTCCCGGATCTTATATCAAAAGTAGATCATTTTTAGTTTTACCATTTCAAGTCTGCAGGCTGGTTCACTGTTTTTGGCGTTATTTTCGCTCGGGACCCCGAAATTTCGAAGGGCTGCCTGGCGCCTAGCATATATACATATCATTTATCAGAAAGAAAGTTTAAAGTGATAAATTCACAAATATTATTGCGTTGCGGAGTAAGAATATACTTATGGTATGTCTTCTAAAGGTACATATTGCCTGTTGTCTGTGCTCGTACATCAACAATATTAACAAAATAGCTTGGCGTGTCAAATTGCACAAAAACCGACCTGTCTTAAGCCTTCAATTTTTAATAGAGGCTAAAACAATAAACACGTTCGAGAGATTGCCTTATATGATGCCACTCATAAAAATATCCTCTTCGTTACAGGAGTTGAGGAGTAACTGACTGAAGGGGGCCCTGGAGATGTGGGAGCCGCAGTGCCGGTTTGCGGGGTTCACCCGACGATCACAAGTCGACCCATTATTATTGGGTACTTATACCCATGTCATTAAATTAGTGCTTCTCCGCAACAGAAATAGAATTGCTTATGTTTCGTGGGATTTAGGAAGGCACCGCGCTATCGACAGATATTTTTTGGGTGGGTCGGTGGACGGTGCACGCTTGCCCTAGTACGTTATTGTCGATTTGTCGCACAAATACCTCTTTTGCTGAGGCGCCTCAAATATAGTATGTTGGCCTGCAGATTACGGTAGTTTCTGTCAGAAGCCCATTCCAGTGACTAGCTTGCCTAGCTTGACTTCTACGCATTATATATGTGAGAATCATAGGCAGATGTTGGCTTGCTTAGGACAAATACAATGATTTTCTCTTCCAAAACACGAACTTCAGTTGATCGCTTCCAGCGAGTTTTGAATGTGCCTGGCGTTTCTGGTTGAGAAAACCGGGCATCCCATTGAACCTCAGGAACATATTAGGGGTCCTTAAAAGTCGTTAGAATATTCATCGATGTTGCTACAAACCCCACAGTTGCAGTACACGGAAGATCTGCGAAACACGGGCCATATATTTTTTTAAATTTCGCATATATGTTTAGGAGTATGTAAACAATTTCCTCCAAGTCTCCGGTATTGGATTTTCATGGGCGCTGTTTCCAACCAGAGGTCTTCCCTAGAGAGGATACGAATGTTCACGGTTATTGTTGTGGAAGTGATGAAGAAAATACATCTGCTATTCAAGTAATTACATCTATGTAATCGGATAGTGTGGTTGAGGCAATCAGGGGATCCGTAATCAGCAGAGCTCGAAAACCAAGCTGCGATCTTAACTGAAAACGCAAACGCATAATATTACGGCTTGACTTCGAGTGTGGGCAAGCCGTGATTCAGCATATTTTCGGACAATAGACAATGCCCCTTGACTTAATTGCAAAATAATTACTACATCCACAAATGTAGTAATAACACGTTTCTTCATCAACGTACTTTTATTCCCTTCGATAAGGAGGAAAAATAAATACTACGAGTACTTAGCCACTAGATCACTGATTTTCTTGTACCTTTCAGGGCTGCGTCCGAAGATTGTGCAATATGGCGAAGACTTTATACCGTACTTCTGGCATAGATACTAGCTTAAAGCTCAGACACGTGTTTCGTTGCTGCATGACGCAGCAACGAGGGGTTCGGCTCCTCAGTGAGTCCACCAGCTTTCTCTATGTGGTTTCTGGTATATGGACTCAAGAGAATACTTGGGGAAATAATTTCTGAAATTATTAAGTGCAAGACATAGAGTCAGGTGATCCGAACATGACTTTTTAGATTCAGACCTAAAATTTCAATGAACATTTGGGTCGAAGACAATCAAACACTGTGGAATAACCACGTAATGCCCATTCTACAAACAAGTGGTACTACAAGTATGATGAATCTTATATGGCAAAGACTTTATACCGTACTTCCGACAAAGGTACTAGCTATTAGCCCAGACACGTGTTTAGCCGATGTTTCTGCTGCTGCATGACGCATCAACGAGGAGTTCGGCTCCTCAGTGGGTCCCCCAGCGTTCTCTATACGATTTCTGTTTAATGGACGCCAGAGAATATTTGGGGAAATAATTTCTGAAATTATTAAGTGCAGGACATGGAGTCAGGTGATCCGGGCATGAATTTGTAGGGTCAGACCTGAAATTTCACTGAACATCTGGGTCATGTCCGGATCACCTGACTCCATGTCTTGTACTTAATAATTTCGGAAATTATTTCCCCGTTTATTTTCTAGAGTCCGTATGCCAGAAACCGCACGGAGTATACTGGGTGACCCACTGAGGAGCCCAACCCCTCGGTGCCGTAGATGCCGTAATTCATGAAAACTGATTACAGAACTCTAGATGAACATTTCATGGTGCCTCAACCGCGCACCTTTCTTATTCTCCTAGCCTGTTCCCCAAAAGTCCTACTGTCCTTCATAATAGGCTTCTAGGTTTATTGAAGTATAAGCTTTCAAATTAGGGCGGAAATCAACGTTACCTTGTTTTCATACATATTACTATGTTAATAACTGTCGTGAGCCATATGAATGCATCAGTGGGTGTTTTCTTATGGAGATCTTATTAACCTAAATGTGAAATTTTTAGAAAAAAACAACTCGATCACTTGAAAACTTACTTTTTTGTTCCACATAGTTCAGGCGTTACAATATGTAAACGAACGTTATTTTCAAAAAATTAAAATTAATTTATCGGCTTCTATATATGCCCTAATAGGCAGTAACGACGCACACCGTATATCCTTTATTCTACCATACCCACATTTTCATGTTAACGTAAATTTTCAATATGCAACCGCAAGTAAGGCATACGGTTATGTTGCCATTGGTTCTTTTCAGCTTAAGATACTTGTTGTACCGTATAGTTTCAAATAATATGTAAAGTAGAAGCGGGCTGCACAGAGCATTAACGGCTTAACCAAAGATAATTTAAATGGTCCCAATATAGGGGAAAAGTGATTTTTTTCTTCTGCGGCAAAACGCTAATCAGTATCTGCTAGAGTAGCATAAAAGCGAATCAACCCGTCTTTTTTTTTCCTGACTTTCTATGGAGAACGATTAAGTGTGTAAAAATATTTCCGTGAAATACGCCAGTAAACAAATTTTTAGGGGTAACTTACTAGAGAAATATTCCCACTTGATTGGCAGTATACTCATCGTAGGGCCACGTTGTGCATGTTCATTTTTCTTCGGCAGTGGACTTATGTTTAAATAAGTTTATAAATATAACGAAACCACCGGCATCACCAAAGACAATGCCCGAAAACTCAAAACCTGGGTAAATGCTTGCAAGAACTATATTATTTTGAAGGTTTTGGAAAACAAATGACAGAACAAATCTTTTGGTAGGTCGACTGACTTCACGGCTTAACCACGAAGTACTCGTTTCAATGATACCCTGTAGGTCAGCAGACTCCTCCGCCGCGGCAAAGCACGCATTAATTTTAAAGAAGAGGGTTTTGTTGATGCATAAAAATGGTAGGATTTCGATTACATCTCCGAAGTCTACTGCACTTTTTTAATCACCAAAGGCCCTTTCAGCATGTCACTTTATTAAAACTCTTTTCGTATGACCTGTCTATCTGTGAAGTCGAGTCAGTATTTTTTTGCTGTAGCCGCAGCTCAGCCTATGCAAAAAATGGAAAACTTATATGAAATTGTTGTTAAAACATTTTGAAACTTTTGGCTTCCTGCCACGTATAAAAACGCAACGTAGGTAAAAAAAAGAATTATTTTAAGTTATTGTTATTTGCCTGAACAGGCTTTGTGTACCTCTACAAACTAGGTTTCCCGCTTAGCATGCACGTTTGCCCTTTCAACTTTTCTGATTTTCTTAATAAAATTACTATTTCTGGCGGACATGCTATTACCTTTGATACTTCATTTTGTGTTGTCAATTATGTGAAGTTCAGTCATTATTTATTTAAAGCTGTAATCTATGTGTCCTGACAGGATCTATTGGACGTTTCCGGTTAATGTGCGCACATTTCACGCGTTATGTCATAAAAATGAAGTTATGCATACTACAGATATGTTAATTCTATTTAAAACCCTGTTACATTCTATTTACTGAAGACTGTCGTCTTTGAGTAACTACATGCAATTACCACTGCGAATTTTGTTTTTTGACCTCAGATATACTCTCAAGAGTTGTAGTGGTGACTGATAACAGTCCAGCAGAGTTCAGTCGGGTCTGAGTGGATATTGCCATTCGCTCAAACTAGGTTCTCTCAAGAGGTTCCGACCAACCTGTGATGGTGCATAACACGAGGCATAAAGGCAAAGCAACCGTGACAATCCCACTTGGGAAAGTGTACATCCACATAGGCAAGTCCTTACAATGAGTTGGGTTGGTTGCTTTGACGTATGCCAGTTGGGTTTCTCGAGAAAGCTCCACCGTCGGAAGGTCGGACAGTGAATGACTAGGTCTTAAGTGTCTTGGGATGCATAGTCTTCAGGAATCCCATCCCTGTAATTATGGGTTTCTACCTTTTAAAGGTTTAAATAATTGTCCGCGCGGGTCTGATACCAGTCCAGCCGTGCCTTAAAGTCCCTATAAACCTACGCCTACGTAATAACCCTTGAGACTTCATATCTAACCAACTTAACCAAAGTTCGATCACTCTAGCTGTGGCATCACCTTTATAATAAGTTGTTATTTTATAGGAGTCACTAAGCCAGTGACACTTCGGACATGTAGTTACCATGTTAAGTAGTTTTATCTTGAACTTCATACAACGATTTAATAGGTATCTTAATAGGTATACGAAAGATACCTATCTGTTCTTTTGCCCATATTTGCGACAGCTGCATTTAGTTACCAGATCACCCTGTTGGTCACAAAAGCAGTTGCATCAGAACCCTCTTCTGACGTGTTCGAACATACTGTAGCGATCACAGTGGGAAGAAGGAGGGGATGGAGTACTTGCATGCCCTCTTTAAAGCCAATGGTTATCCAAAGTAGTTAATCTGCAAATGCCTTAGTTTGGCCGATCGAGCAAGGAAAAGCCAAAGTTCTGGCTCGCAATCCCCTACACGAAGAACGTTTCAGAGGTGATGGTAAGAATCCTCAATCATTCTGGGATCGGCGTGGCTCATAAACTATAGTGCACAATCAGACACCAAGTCATGAATTCTAAAGACCCTCTACCGTCAATGAAATAATCAGCAGTGATCTGCAACATACTATGCCAAAATTGCGTTGCAAGGTCTGTTGGTGAAACGGGCCAACGTCTGGGCAAACACCAACTTGCAATCAACCGTAATGACAAGCTCTCTTTAGTTTATGGTCACGCACAACATCTAAACCATGATTTCACCTTTGAGAGAATGCGAGGGTGATTGCCCGAGCCAGACTGGTGCTCAAAAGTTGGTCCTCGACTGGCACACTCAACCGAGCTATAGATCTGAATCCCGCCTATCAAGCACTTCGTAAAAGGCTCTGATCAGTTCTGCCAGGACCAAGAGGGAAAAAAAGCACGCGGAACCGAGAGCCGACGCTCACGGAGAAGAGGGATGGCGACCGAATGTCACATGGCCAACGTCGAACACTGCCTCACGGATGTGCCCGCAAAGCAGAAAACAACTCAAGGGGCAGCAACGATTGATCAATCCGCCGAGTGACGTGGGGGAGGCCAACACGCACGCTGACTTTCCCACACCTATGTCGGTCCAAAAAGAGCCAAAGGTAACGCGAGCCCGCAAGCAGTCAACCTCGGTGAGGTCTCAGGTTGTCAGAAGAAAACACTCAGGTCAAAATTCGTGCGTCCGGCACAGCTATAATACGAGGTAAGTGGCAAGACTGACTAACTCAAGACCACCAGGAGTAGCAACCGCAATACTCTCATGATGGAAGCGAGAAGGCTTCCGAAACGTCAGTACAAATATAACTCAGTCGATGAACTCGCCCTCTCTTCTTCTTCGTCTTCTTTGGGAGATGATGAATGCTATAAGATACCCGGGTTCTGAATGTTTACACATATCACCATGAAGATATGTATGTATATTCGTCAGTCTGACCGCCTAAGCGTGTCAGACGACCCTTGGTAATGCGAACATTCACTGCAGAGGAAGAATTTGTCGGCGTCAGAAGGTTGACAACACAAAAGTTCCTAAAATCCGAAGTCAGTGAAGACAAATTGGGTTAGATTAGCTTTCTTTTACTGGGAGAAAGAGCGCATAAAGGGCCCTGCAAGCAGTTTACAAAAGCTCTCTCCCGGCCAGTCTCAGTGCGTGTCTGCCTTTGAGATCATTGTGACCTTTGTCCTCTGCTGCCTACAGCCACTCAGTGAATAACGCGTTGGTTGACTGGAGCCAAGACGCGGGTGGTTCCAACAGCGAATCAACCAGGAACATGAGGCCGATCGTCAGTGGTTGCGCTGGCACCCGCGAGAGTGGACTGCCACAAATTTGATGAGGAGAAGAAATATTAGTACGCTTAATCCTTGCCAAAGTCCACCTCCGGTTGTCTTGCGATCAGAGCAAGGTGAGTGAGGGGAGAAAGAGCCCAGTAGATGCTACGCATACCTATCTCACTATTAGCCAATCTCCGCGCAAGTCGCTGACGCTGCACCCACGCGGTGGGCGTCGCCGCTTGCCAAAGTCACCCTTTTGGTGGCATGCCTGAAAGCACGTTTTGCGCTGCCTGAAAACTTACAACACTGAATTTCCTGAGCTTGATTTCCCTTGGATTGAATATGGATAAACGTACCCCCTCGCGGCAGGCCTCTTTGGTCTAAATTCCAGAAAAGATACCTTCTGGCATGTCCTAACCTTACCCCTAAGGCCAACCCTCCTGGCTCAACCTTCACTCTAACCAGGGGAATTCAGCGCGAGGCCACCTGTAATACGGGGATACTTACAATCCTGCCCTACCTTACCGTCATCTCGACCCAAGCACTGACTGGAATCCTAGGCATGTTTTACCACTGCAGCTGAAGTTAGGCAAAGATGCCCATCAGCACGACTCTTGTCTGACATTTTAGAACGAACGCCATCAAAACAAGAGCACGGCGAACGCCTGTTATCTTTATATCAAAGTAGGTGCATGCTATGACATGGTCGGCGAGCGTGACGTTATTAAAGTCTAATCTAAACGTAAAAATTGGAGCCAAGTTACCTGCTGAACCTACTGCAACATATGGAATCTACAACTTCTAGTAGAGTAAGCTGACTGCCCAAGCAGGATTTCCCAAACAGTCAATATAGAATCCACCAGGTGACTAGCAAGCACAAGTAATTGGTAGGGAATTTTTACAGCTTTCAATAATTCATTTCACCTCCTCGTGAAAAACACGGTGACCTTGGTGAAATTCGAACCCACGCCAGCAAGGGGAAGGCTTTAGTACAATCAACGCTCCAGCCAAATACGGCTCTCGGTGGGGACCTCGTAGCTCAGTTAGCTAGAGCTTTGGCTTACTAAAGCCTTTCTCTTGCAGGCGTGGGTTCGAATCCCACCGAGACCGCCGAGTTTTTCACAAGTGGGTCAAATGCATTATGCTATACTATACTTTATACTATATGTCAAATGCGGGATTTCATACCTCACAGTACAAAAGTAAACGCAAGTACCGATTACGATAGTGAGGATAAATTACAAAGCTTTTGCAAAGCATCACTTTTGCCTTTTTTAAGAAGAATTTTGTCAATGATTTTACATCTGGGTAAACATATTACCGAAATGACAGCAATTTATCTCAAAGCATAGGTTTCATTCATGCCGGTGCAAAAAACAGACCGCTGTTTTTATAATTTTTCTCTGCTTTGGAAATTAGATTTGAATACCTGCTTGCGGTTCGCGTCCCATCCTTCGGTAGACATAGGTTGCTGAGGTACTTTTTATACCTTACTGTCCTCCCTGAAATCCGAGAGCTGCTCTACATTAATCGGCCTCTTGTAGGCTTAAGAAAGTAAGTAATACGAGGTCATTGGTCTTTCCTAGCCAATTTTCGGTGTTACACGTGCAACCTAGAAAATCAGTCTGCGGACGCTCCCGGTATGTCATCTTTTATCCTACTGCATCCGACCGGAATTCAGTCTAAATTGCAACAGTGGTTGCATACAGAGTTTACGACACATTTAATTAACCAGTCTACCATGTTTTGATTACTTCCTAATCGCCTTTCTATGAAATAAGAATACTAACAAAATAAGTAAAGGTGTGGTCGATGGTCGATGGAATGATTGCCTGGGAGAGGTGTACAATACGCGTCTCGTTTTGGGAAAGGATATCCGTTAAATCAGTTAACCTATGAAGGTTCTTCCAAACATACTCGAAACCGGAGCTACTGTGGCCGTCTACGCAGCGTGACAACATCGACTGGATCCCCTTTCCAGTTGAGTGCATACGCAGAAGACCTCAAGGAGAACAAAACCGGATTCGTTCCACTGGCAATTTGGGACCTCTGTTTAACATTTGTGGTATTTCGTTTTCAAAGTAGCTTCTCGGTACAGTGTTTGGTTCACCTAGTCTCTTTGCCAATTGAATGCCTGTACCGTTTGTGCCTCCCCTGGCATGGTGACAGCTTGACATCTATGGAAATTCGGCTCTTCTTTGATTGACTTAAATCGGGTTAACCCAGGCGCAGGAACACGCTAACAAAAACCACAGCTGGTTACTGATGAGGAATCCCCATGCTGCCAAGACCTCCCGAATCTTCAACGCTCCTGCATCTGTTAGGGCTAGCCCACTAATGCTGTCTTCCATCTTCTGATTGAGGAAGTTTCATGTTGCCCAACGCTTGCTCTAACACCACCAACAACGCAAAGAACTCTGTAGACTTTTCAGCCTGCCAGCTAACCCAAACTGCGACCTCTCGGTCTAAGAAAACAGCTTCCATCACAACGTCAGCGATCTTGCATGAGTAGACTGCTTCTGCACGCTGCTATTACTTCTCTCTTTAAGGCAATTTTTAAATAAATAAATTCTTCGTTTGCTCCAATGCTCTATAATCAACATTGCTGAATTCTCTGTGCAGGTTTTAGTCAAGACGCATGGAGCTTAGTACCACGACACAAGAAATACCTATATTTTAGCCGGAGATCCTCAAGAAATATCCCTCGGGAAATGTCTTCAGGTATATTACCTCTTCGCATCGGAAGGCGCACTCCATAAGAAGAGGATTTAAAATTGGTCGCTAATTATTCCCTACGTGTAAACTATGTATTTTTGATGACACACTTCATTTCTGGAACAGGAATTTTAGTTGCTAGTGTACATCCATTAACCCAAGTGTAGCACATTCCTGGTGCACTATCCTACTGTTACGTCTATGACTGTCTCCGATGTTGGGTTCGAGTGAAAATCTGATAGGTCAGTCTACTAAATGATTTGTTCCAGCAATCGCATATGCTTTTACGGTTACATCTACTATTAGCTCCATAAATTTCCTGATGGCTTTCTCTTCACTTCCTATTATAGTTGCCTAAATAACTCTAACAGGGAGCGCCGATTAATCCCATGACCTTTGTCAAGCCATTTGCAGCTATCCGAAAATATCCCTGACACAACCGTCATAATAGACTTCGTATGCCTTGATTTTTCGACCTCAGCGAACCATGTGACATCCACTGGGCACTTCGGACATCCTTTTGCTATTCTAGCCATGATCTCACGCTTTATCACTGACCTTCATGTGTAGTGACCCGACTCGAGGCCACCGCTGCAAAACTACGTACTTGCACATGGTAGCAGCGACAGTCTGAGTTTTGGCCAATCTCAGCTAAGCAAACAGTGTGGACGCAGACATGCCCTAGCTGTAGGTGCTCTGACACCTGCCCTAACAGCGTCGGGCGTGCGCCCCCGTCCGACTGCCATCTTGCTCCCACTTCTTTCCCATGCATTCTCTAAAGGACACAATGCTTTCTCGACTAGCGTCCAGTTTATCTTCTTGCTATCCGAGACCTGGCTTGAAAGTCGCAGTGCCAAAGTTGTGTCCATGGAGTTAGCTGCTGGGAAACATGTTATCCAAGATTTTCCTCGTTAAAATGTCTCCAAAAGATTTTCTTGGTATCCCTACTTGATCTGCAGGTTTGCTATAACAGGCTTGATGGCAGTTTCTGATGCGTAAAGCAGAAGGCTGCTTAAGCACCGGCACAATTAGTGCACTATTCTGAACTTCCAAACTCGTGCAGGTGTCCATCTTCATAGATAGCAACAGCATCAGAAAAGACTGCACGTATAGACGCTACAAGCCAATCAATGGTCGATGTCGCAAGTCTGAAGGGGTAGGGCTGCTTTGTGTGGACACGGGAAACAGAACCGCCGCGCCCGCTTAAAATATGTGGTCTTGCGGTAAATTTCAGACTGCGTAAAGATACCCATGTCTTCACGCCAACAGCAATCTTAACATAAAACTAAACTGTCACCTTAATCTTAACTCTAGTCCTACCCTTAACCTAAACCCTACAGTCAACACGATAATAATCTTAACTCTTAGCCTAATCATGACCTTAACCCTAACTCTGATCTTGAAATCAAACTTAAACCTAACCCTTAACTTAACTCTAACCCTCAACTTAAGCCTAAACATAATTTCTGTGGAATTTAGGGCAAAACCACAGTTGCTGTGTACGATTACTTTTCCCTGTCCTGTTTAGGCGGCCATAGAAGGCATCCTTACCGTCTGAAGGTAACTGCGTCGGGCTTTGTATGCAAATGCCAGATCGATACATCGGTTTATTAATTTCAGGATAATAAACCAATTGTTCCTATGCTTGATCAGCCGTTTTTACTAATACAAACACCTTAAAATCGAACCTTCGCATTGATTCATGGAAAATTTGCGATGAAATCGCAAGATTAATTTCGCAGAGTCGGTGGTCTTGCTTCGTTAGATCATTTAAACTGCTTCGAAGCTTCGCCTCAACAAAGCGTCTTCTCCGTATCACGGTGCGAATATCCATAAGTTTTAGCTTTGACAACACTTTTACATAAATCAAAATCTTCTCTCCTTTTCTAAGTATATTTACCGCCCTCTCATTTGTGTGCAGGCACTAGCCTGAGATAACGATTGGCAAGACTAGTGAGATATTGATCTTCCCGTGATCGATTAGCATGAAGGCTTGGCTTATTTCTTCGTGTCATGTTTAATGACTAAGGAACGTTCACTTCATTAAATTCAAATAGTAAAAAGGATGTGAATTAGATGCAGTGAGTTTTCTATGCATATGACCATACAAGTGAAAATTTAGACAACTAATTAGACTCTACCTGGTCAGACACTATAACTAACTAAAACTATTATTGTCCTAGTAATCCTTTGTTTTCCGTCAGGACGTTAAGTGACCCATCAGAGTTGAGAGGGTTGGTCGTCATTTTCATCTATGTTTACCCTAATCCATCTTGAGTATTCTATGAACTATGTCCTGGAGCAAGAGAGGATTTTTGCCCCACGCCGGCATGAGTTCAAAGAAAGGAAGTACAAGGAGTTCAAGTGAGAGAATAGCTCTACGCAGCATTACATTATGGTTTTTTGGCAAAGTCTAAACTTTGGTCTTCTCGGCGTGCCTCCTCAATCGGCTTGTGCGGTTGGCTGCTGGACGGAAGGTGTTGCGCTGCGTCAGGTAATACGCGCCGGGAACAGGGATCAAGTGGAAGGATGGAAGCGCGTTGGCTGGCAAGCACTTCTCCAAAGCCGACTTTGACGGTTCCGTGGCTGCTGTATCCTGTGACTCCTGACTATCAGCCTCGGCAGTTTTGTCGGCTTGGAGGGGCCCCTCAATTGTCAGATCTGCGGCTCTTTCCCTCTTTATCAGCTCACTTCTTTTTGAGATGCCTTTTATGTATTCCTTCAGTAACCGGCCTTTCTGATATGGAAAAATAGGCAAAATGTTGTCTTTAGAGAAAAAGTGAATTTAAAAAGTCATAAAATAATGTCTGAAACGTGAGAAGGTAAGTGAAACATTTGAAGACATTTTCTACGATGACTGTACTGCAGGCGTTTGTGAACCACAGCGTCCTGTTGATCCCCTCACATTTGACCGCCGGTTTTTCTCAGCAGACTTGTCTAGTCACTTGTGCTTATCACAATATGTTGCAATATTCTCATTTGTTGCTGCTGAACTGGACAAGGAGTCCAAATGTTGGGCAGATGTACCTAATTTCCTTGAAATAAACATTTTTTGTTTCTGCTGCTGGTGGTAGTGGTAGTAGTAGTAATAGTAGTAATATTAGTAGAAGTAGTAGTAGTAGTAGTAGCCATCTAATCTCGTCCACAATTTACTAACTGGTCAGTACGAATTGTATCAGAAAACTTGCAGTCAAGAGTGCTTGTCAGTTGTGTGTGCGTTTCTTTTCCCCTTACACGTACAATCTCTGTTGAACCTGCAGGATTTTCGGACTACGTCCAAACTTGACAAACTGAAATGTGGCTGCATTCTCAGCCGTTCAGTTCATAATTGCTATTTGAAATATTTTCGATTTAAAGCGTTCACTTATTCAAGCAACAGTTGGCTTTAGGGTTGCTGGGGCTATTCACTGTACACGATTCCTACGAGTATTTACATGCTACCATGGAGGAGAATCCTGGACCAGGAAACATAATGTCCTAAGGCTGCAAACGCTGTGCACGCAGAGAGAGTGCTAATGAAGGCCAAAATGACTGGAATGGCTATTTTGGCCTATTTACCGTCATTGGTCAATCATGCTCCAGCCCAAGGCCATACTTTATAAGCAGACTGAAGGAAGAAGGGGAGATTTGGGTGTGGAAGTTTACGATCCGTTGACTGATATTTTCGTATATGCTTTGAACTGAAAATATTATTAAGTTAGTCGGCAATGTCGATTAAAATGGAGTGTAATTTCACGTTTTTGCACACAAAACATGCTTTTCAGACAGCATAAAATAGCTGCGTGTAGTGTTATTTTCGACTGTCCTCATGATAGAACATAAGGTTTTAGTTTCAAGTGGGTATACACGGAAGTTTCATTAGCATACTCATTTTGTGGGAAAAGCCACTTTGTTTCTTGAAAGCATAGCGTATTTGGATATTTAAAACTGCAAAGTGGATGAATTTTGGGCCATTCTCATAAATATGTGTAGCATTAGACCTCGCAGTAAGTCACGAGGTAAAGAGTGTGACTCTTAACACGATTGGTGAGTGCTTTCTCTACGATCATATCTTAGTTTAAACCGATACCGTACGGACAAAAGACGGCTACATAGTGGCGCAATTATTAATAGAAATTGTGACTAAGAACGAATTGGATTGGATGGTAAAATACCACTGCGCAAATTTAACGATGTCTCGCCCCTATTCGTAACACACACAGACGATTATTCTTTTATCGTTTTGAAGCATATAAACTTCACATGATTACCCTATTACTATGTACGCAAACTATTTTGGATCATTTTCCGTAACTTACGTGGTCTTTTATGGATAGGTTAACAGAAGCATTCCCAGCTAGGATAGTATAAATTAATCGGTGATCTTGCAGACAAAGGGCATAGTGAAAAGGCGTGTAACCGAGAAGATCACGTTCGTAAGCCAAATCCGGAATCAGTTCAGATATTGCTCGTACAAGTTCCGTATGCTCATAAATTACAGCCAGGTGCAAGATATTCCTGGACCTCCAGTCGTGCGCTAAAATGTAAAACGTGAAACGTAACTTAGCATCATCATTTTGGAATAAACATTATGGTAACTTATTATTAAATGCATTTAATGTTTAGAAGCGGTGAGATGTGACATAAATTGAGATCAGTATGATTACTGCCCATGTTGGCGTAAACTTTCAGCTACTGGATATTTGTTGAAATCTTCAGGATGCGCAGGTCCGCTGTATAGTGGTTTACTGGCGGTAAGGAAACGGTTTCTAAAATATCCCGGCCTAACATCTGATTATGAAAATTGTTAAATTCGTCATCTCGCTTGCATTTTCACTTGTATAGGCATAGCAAGGGGGAGATTTACACGCATCTGTCCCGTTACTAACTGCAAATGTTCCAGTTGCTCCCTTTCCTATTAATTTTAAATCAAATTTTATGGCTTTAATGTCTTAGGACAACACAATAGCAGTAACAATGTAGTCATAAGAAGCACCATTGACACTTATTATAAGTATTTTTAACACAGGACAAATCAAATGATGCGCGATTTAAAGAATTTATTAACATACGATAGTCCTCTGGTAGCAGATTAACACATTAGTGCGGTGGTTCAGCAGCACGCAGATGACAATGAAGTGTGATTCGATTGGTAAAGACAGAAACAAGGAGATGTTGGCTACGGGAGTAAGTACCAACTCGGACTACAGTTGACCTGTGCTAACTTCAAAGGAGTACCTAGTCCCGTATGCTAACCCAAACCGCAGCCCAACTCCCTAATCTTAAGCACCTCCCCCTGGAATTTAGCGCTCAGTCGCCTATAATACGGGAGTACTTAAGCTACCACCTACCTAGGTAATCCTTTCAAACGGAGATAGTATCTCAGAATTGCAGGTTATGTTTTCATGTGTTACTTCAACTACCATATTTTGAATTTGAAGATTTTCAAAGCTCTAATTGTAGCTTTAAAGTAAATCAGGCCTGCTGGTTCGATACCAACACTTTAACGTGCCTCTAGGCATACACAAACCCCAAAATTGGCAACTTATCAGAACCCTCCCTGCAGATAGTGGATCAGACTGCTTCTGTTCCATCTAAACGATGTCGACTGTAGATCTCGGATATCCTCTCAGAAGAAGCTTTCTTGTTGGCGCTTATTACTGGTACTAGGCGCTTGGGTAGCTTTGCTGGTCTAAGTGTTATCTTGTCGACCGTCCTTATGTAGACGGTACACTGCAAACTGACATGCGATTCTTATTAGCCCAGTTTCTTCCCTCACATCGTACTAAAAATATCTACATCGTCTGAAACCTCTCTGACGAAGGGCAAGCCACAATTTGAGTAGCATTTGGAATTTATATTTCGTTATCGCCGGGAAGGCACTATTGAAACAAACATTAGTACCGAAATAAAATTATGACAGTGTGCAGATAAAATGTACAAATATTTAATAATATAGGCAGAACTTGTCCTGTTAGGGCTATAGTTAGCGATGTTTTGAAATTAATTGTGAACTAGAAAATAGGTAGAGTAGTCAGCAGAATTTAATTAAGGAAAGTTGCAGACCAAACAGGATTCCCCAACTTACTGACCTCATCTCAAAATAGACTACAGATCAAGACGGAACTTCTTTCAGTTTGACGATCACTTCCTTTGGACAAATTATAGCAAACTGCCCAGAATTGTAGACCTGCGCTATCCCATATACTGAGAAGCTAAAAATGAGAATGAATGCTGAATTTGCCTGGGTATTAAGAATTGGTTGCTTCCAAAGATGCTTTTCATAATCACTCATGCATGGTTTATCCAGGCCCAGCAGGTGCGCTGTAGACACCCTTGACAACTAGAAAAATATAGTCGCTATCGACTTGGCTAGGCGCTCGAATGCAGCGGACAGTTATCTTTAGAATTTGTAACAGCCGTCAACACACGCCATTCAATCGCCGTGGCCTCACTTGTCCTGCTCTTATGCCCTCGGTGGTCATCTCTCCACATGACCTGGTGGGTTGCCCTTGACAAATCGAAAGTTGCAGTGCCAGCTTGCTGTGTGGGTGAGACACTCGTCGACCGATATGTGGCCCTTGAACCGGCCGCCTTCGAGACCTCCCTCCACCTGGAATCGAATGCTCGATATCAGGGACGGCAACACAGTGTGTCTGTTCAAGTTTAGTGGCTTACGTTCGCCATCGGCCCCGCGTTGGCATCCATAAAGTCTGCTTAAGCCAGTGAGCAAGTACAAAGCAGTTGAAGGATGTTGGACTTGTGTGTGCTTGTCCTCAAGCGACAGCCCTGCGGCGTAGTTCTTTGGCCTTCCTAGAGGTCTAAAGTGCGTGTGGGTGTCGCCAACAAAGATCGAAAAATCAATTTCTCTACTGCCCTGGTGTGTTCGTTCACGTTGGTTTTCGGCGAATTACTGGGCTCTGATGAAGCTAGCTCCTCAGCAAGAGTATCAGCTCCGATATATCATGGCTGATTATCACCGCCAAACACCTGGGGCCGTTGAAGACGAGCAACACGCTTTGATCATGTGAGCATCTTGTAGAAGTGTTCGCCAGACTAGGTCATCTAGCCGTCTTTCGCCGCCTAAAACACTCGAAAACACGCAGAGGAATCTGCGTCGCTTTATTCTGTTTCCATTTATTGCAGCAACATCGGGGCAAAAACGTTCACCAACTAGTGCGTAAGTATTCCGAAATTTGGAAATTGCTTGCTCTTTTTTGACTTTCACAACATCAATTAGCTCTTGAAAGAAGGTAATTTTTGCCAATACTGTGTTAAGTTCCTTCCATCAACACTTTAACCAATATCATGAACGCGTTTTAATAATTAGCTGGCCTATCAAAAGGCGAAGGTCATCATCTTTAAGTTTACCGGGAGATGCCTAACACACACTTCCACGTGCGTGAACAAGAATATTCCGGCTAAGTCAGTCTCACCTGTTATTAACTTTGACTCATTCAGTCTCTTCTCCACAGTTTTAACCTTATTTGTAACCACAGCTTGCATGAGTTCACAGACTTGTTGGTGAAGTTCCTCCACGTCACCTAGCAACAAAATTAGATCTTCGAAGTAACAGAGCTGAGCAATGTCCTCAGCCGAGCGGAACCGAGGGGGGCCCGTGTTGGCCTGTCTCAGTCGCGAGTAGCCGTCCAGGACCAGACGTTCGAGGGTCCTATGATCGCCCAGACTAAACAACTGCGCAACATGGCGATCCAACAATGCCAGAGGTGTCAGTGGTTGACCCTTGGCCTCGTCCACAGCGTTGACGTATGACTTGACTTTGGGAACCTGCAGAGGATAAATTTCCATGCGAGTATGTGCCGGACAAGGGAACAGAAAATTGAATTATTTTTAGCTGATATTTTTCATAGAATTTGACTACAAAGCCTGTTTTCACGCGCTGCATTCCAATAATTACCGCAAAATCTGTGATAAAAAATAAGACTCTCTTTATATATCGTAGGTAAAAATGGCACCATATACATTTTCAGGGGAACTTTAGCCAGTTCACTTTACATAAGAAAACTGGGGTAGTAAAACTTGCAGAAAGCTCAAGCTTCCAGGAAAGACATCAGACGGTTTCGCAAAGAGATCTTTAAGAAGAGGTTGTGCTGGTTCTTACGAATACCGAAAAAGCTCAACAAAACTCCCAGGATTCAGAAATGGCTGTAACAATTCCCGTTCAATTAATCGCCCTCCTTAAATACCAACAAATAATTTTCTTAAGCTGTGAACATGGATAAAAAACCTATCAGAGTCCGAGAGGGGTTCGCATTCTCTGGGTCCTCTAAGCCGTCAAACGAAATTAATGATTGGCGCTGAGGCTGCATGTTGATCGAGCAATGGCTCATGCTTCAAACTGAACGCTCACCTGCAGACGCCATCAGATTTCCTCTTTCCAAGAAAGCTTTTGTCAGCTAGGGTATCAACTGATGCAAGTAACACCTACCCCAAGCCTCCTTTCGGAGGTGTTTTTTAGAACTGGGTCATTGAGTGAAATTACCCTGGCTCTAAACCAAAAATACCGAACCTTAAAAACTGGAAATTTGGCCAGTAAAAATGCAACAACTATCAGGATAATTTCAAAGGCATAACTATCTCCCTTACCTCTCTAGGTGGCGCGGCAATTCCATAATCCTCTTGCAGACGGAGAATCCGTTTATCACAGGCAAGAAAAACGTTCAGGAGGAGGAGGTCAACGGCGCTGTTGCCATCAACATCGCGCCAGCATATGTTGGCGCCTTGGGTGAGTAGATTCTGTACTATGAACGCAATCCACGCGTCGCGGTTATCAGGCTGCTTTTGCCGGCCAGTCCAGGGCTGGGTTAGACCACGCGCTAATTGAAGGATAGCAATTAGCAACCCACAGCCACGGCTGCTACGAGCGTCGATTGGACAGCTTTGCATTATACAGGATATTGTTGGAAGCGGTACATGCGGTTGGAAGGCCCAGAACAGCAGCTGATCGGCAAAACCTTTTTCTGAAATCACATTAAATTGTCTATGCATGTGTTTTAATTGAAATCAGTTAGATATCCTATTTTTAAACATCGGTGAACTAATAACCATGAATATTTTTCACATTACCCGTCAGATACTAGTACTAGACAGCTTTTAGGATTGACAATGACATTACAAATTTGCGCTAATGGTCAGCAGGCGATTCCAATTGGCTGAGAACCAAAAACGACTATTTCCTTCTCACAAACGTAGGGGTACGTAAAATGCATAATGGTTAAACCTTAGTCCAATTTGGAAATAATATTCCACAGCGTGATTGCAATCCAATTTTAAAGTCAAATATCAATGAGTTGTCAGTTGCCACTATGTTAGTAAGGAGTCAGAAGAAGGGGCCATCAGTAGGAGGTGTAACTTTGTCCTGACGTTTCAGGAAACTCTTTTGACTCCCAACCCTTGAAAACTGACCAAACCTGTGCGTGTCCCTGTCATAGATTGCGTATTCAGTGCGTCTTTCTCGTACACCGCATTGCGGTCCCTGGGTGATAATAGGACTCCATTTCCTTTGACCCACTTATGAAAAACTCCGCAGCCTCGGTGGGATTTGAACCCATGCCAGCAAAAGGAAGGCTTTAGTACAGCCAACGCTCTAGCCAACTGAGCTACGAAGCTCCACCGGGAGCCATGAGATTATTCAAACTTGGGGCAAGTTACCCGCCCAGCCTACTGCAACATATAGAATCCGTTTGATTATGGTCTGCTCTGTCCCCATCCTGGTTACCTACAAAATCAGTTGATGGAGCCGATAACTTCACGCAATGACTGCGTCTCTTCAATTAGGATTCACAATCCCATATGGAATACAGGTAGATTTCGGCTGTAGTCTTACGGTAGTTCAATCGTGTGCACTACTGCACGTTGGCACAGGGACATCGACTTGCGCATGGATTAGACTAAAGTGAGAGTAGCCTTGCGATGCAGCTACCGCACTCTCTCCTCCTCCCCACCTGAACCCGGTGTCATGACCAAGTGAAGAAGACCGGAAGTGGGAAGGGCGCAGGTGGCTGGCGCGGCCGGAGCCGCCCCTAAGCATGCCGCTACGCGTGGCTCGAATCCCACAGAGTGGGAGTGGCATAAAGGCTACATTAAGAAGGAGCCATTGCAGCGTGACTGTCAGTCCGCCAATCAGCCAGTCAACACAAATACACACCGGGCTAACCACGCGGTCCGTGTTATCCCGTCAGTTTTAATTTTCTAAGCCACAGCGTTTAACGCACTTTGATAGTTTCAAGCACGTCAGATTGTTTTTTTGGTGAAGAAAATGAGCTGAACCGTCGATCTCACTCTATATTCCCATTCCCTGGTCCCAGCCACCGTCCAAACTGGTTATCGGACTGGGCTGGGCAATTGTCGCAGCTGCTGATAACCTCATCTGTGCGTACTGCGTAGGCTCCTTTAAGAACACACACTATTTTCAACGTAAGAAAGACATAAAGATCTAAATAATCAGGAATGAGTGCACTGCATAAAAGCTGTGTGGTCTCAAGGTATGTGGGCACTGGTTTCCATTCCGTGTCTATTATTTTTTAAATTCAGCCACCAGATGATATAAAAGACCCCGAGCGGTTCACATTTGTCCTACTTTAGGGTGAGACCTTGAATGAACCACCTGAAACAAAAAAATTTGGTAGGGATGCTTAGTGTGGCCGCCTAAACAGGACACGGGAATAGGAACCACCCTGCCCACTTGCCTTGCAATAAATTTAAAGAAGGGTAAATATTCCCGTGTCTTAACGCTAACACAAACATTAACATAAAACTAAACTGTCACCTTCATCTTAAACCCTAAACCTCAAACCTACAGATAACACTAATCCAAACCTTAACTCTCAGCCTTAGCCTAATCCTGAATCTAGCACTTCAGCTAATTCTAAAGTTAGGTCCAACCCACACCGTAATCCTCAACCCAATTGTCCAAAATTTGGTGCAAAGCCATATGTTGTGTAGGCGATTCCTATTTCCGTGTCTAGTTTAGACGGGCATACAAGACATCCTTATCAAAAGCCTTTAAATATCTCATTTGCATATCAGAAGTAAGAACCCTTTTTATCCACAAATTAATTTTGCCTGCACAACCATTTGAATTTTGGAAAAAAACAGCTGATTTGTATTGTGAGCCCGCTACTTTCTCTTGGTATTTCCCCCCGCTCTCAACTTGCATCAAAATTATGCCTTTCACCATGAAAATCTGACTACCTTGTATCTTGCAGACCCTCCGCATGTGGTGCACAAATGAATCACGACAAGGGAGTTAATGCACAGATTATTGATGGAGCTCCAAAAATTTGGAACGTTAGTTTTCAAGGAATCACCCACCAAAACTTATTGAAGTCAAGTAGGTAGAAATCATATGAGATAGTCGGGGATGTATCTAGTGGCCGAATGGCCAAATATGTCTCACAGTAATTTAGTGCTACAGAATAAATTGTCCCATGTGCTGATAAATGCTTAAATTTTTTCTAATTTAATGGTTAAGTGGGTTGGGTGGTCAAAACGTTTCTCTTAACCTGGAGTCCTATCGGCGCCCGAAGCCGCGATAACTATACTGCATACCTTTAAGTTCTGCCGCCTCCGGCGTCACAAATACTGGAATATAACCCACCTACCGTAGAACAATAAGTAGACATAATATGGCATACGACTGTGGAATTTTAAGCGTTTTGCTGCTTAAACTGGCACACGCGCACAGTTACGACAAATAAGTGGAGCTTATTCTTACATGGTTTGTTCGGCGTTCTCATTGGTTCCTTCGTTATGTGCTGCACCTTTTTCCTAGGGATTGATGAAATTAAACAAACAGGCAAACTGAGCGGGCTTTTGAAATCAAGTCATCATTTTTTCTGATCTTCAATCGCACGTAAATTGTCTTATATTTAAATCGGTTGGCCTATTGTGCCCATTATATACCAATTTTTAACCCTCTTTGCTTATTTGAACTATAAACAATGAGGTAATCAGCGCACGACGCTGGCACCATTTGGAAGGAAGTCGAATTTAAAGTACACTTTACGAGTAATTCAAGGGTGATTCTTCATGATGTCGACAATTGCACTCTTCGGACATTCGTTTGTGATTTTCCAGTCTTACGTACTTTGTGTACCCTTTTTATTCACGGTCAATGGAGGACATTTTTTCTGAGCATTTTGGAATTACGCTTTCAAAATAAAAGGTACATCTGTCAAAAAAGGCTGCTTTGGAATGAAATTTTCGTATTTGTTCACTGCTTGTTTTGTCTTTTGGTTACTTTTACCGTCCCCAGCCGTATACGCTGAACGCCACAAACTTAGCGATATAAAGGACCCATCCTTAGACTTTATCGTTTTTTTGATATAAATTGACCTCAAATGCTCGCCCCTATGGTATTCTACTTTTAAAAGGCTCGGTAGATATGCACTGGACATGACCTAACAATCAAACGCACCCAATGTGCGCCAGTTGGCCACGCAGTCGCAATTATGTGAAATAGTGCCGTTCATTTGAGGTAGGAAGAGCCAATAGCAAAGGTTGCAGGCGTTAGGCTGACAAAGGACAGGAGGCTCTCAACGCTCTAGCGAATGCGAGCTAAGCTTTTGAAGACAATTAGGCACGGTCGAGAACCCCACAATCATTAAAAACGGCCCTATGCGAAGGAGTTAGCGTATTTTCAAAAGGAGGTTTCATAGATGGACGAAACACCATGTCTCGCATACGTCATCAGAGTTGCTTGATATGGGCAGCTCATCAACATTAAATGCTTCGCAAGGACAGTGGTTCTGCAAGCCCCTTTGGCTTTAATTGAGACTGATTTTAAAGCAAGTTAACTATAGAGGGATACTGTTCACTCGATTGGGTGGTATTGTGCCTGGTAGACTTCAAGATTAGCCAACATTATCTAATTAATCGGTCTCTAAGCTACGAACCGTAGGCAGCCAATCATGGATGTGTGCCGACCATTGAAGTATGAAAAAATGAAGTTCACGATAATTTAAATGGGTGGAGGTTAAATGAAAGCAGGGAGGCAGTGTGAAGCAAAAAACGATGAACTCTGAATTTGACTGACTTGACATTTAATGTCAGAACTTAGGAAAATACTGATGCAGGGAGTTGGATAACGGCCAGTACCGTTCCATGGTACATTCTGCAGACCGCGTTTACCTCGTATCATCAACTATTTTTCGTTCAAACCTGCAAAGTCGAAACAGACGCACAGTTTCGTGTGGTTATTGAGTCCTGGCTTTCAATCGCTTATATATTTCTGAAAGCATTTGATCCGAAATGGTAAGCACCATACATCACAACATAAAGTTGAGGTGCGTCTTCTAAATAGGCCTGAAACAGATCCCATGAAAATAGTGGTTTGTCGATGTCAAGGGGAAAAGGGAGTCATTCTGTTTTAACCTTTTGCAAACCGTTAGTCCTGCTTAATCTAAGGTAGCCCTATGATCATTTATGTTAATAATTGTTAGAAGGTGTGTTCGGTGGAAAAGAATTTTTCTGTTTCACAAAACTAGACCAGACAGTGAAGATACAAGTCCAGCAATTAATCGCGTTTATAGTGGAACCTAATCAAATAACGACATATCAAATGAGTAACAAAAAAACCTTTTGGCTGAACTTTATATGTTAACGAGCCTGGAGTGGTAGAATTTCATATGCTTTTAACCTTGCAAGTATAGCCTATTAAATTATCTGCTGGGAAATCAGTTGAGAGTTAAGTTAGTTCAGTAAACTCTGTCGATTATACTTTTAAATGCAAAATACGCTTTGAATGTACCCAATCAAATACCCATTCAGTAAGGCAGGTACATGCATCACGGATCCCAATGTATTAGAAGACAGAGTGTTTGATCACTCCAGGGTATGTTCTACGTTTAATTCGTACTCTCACAGTCCAGTATGCGTACAAACGTGTACGCCGGACCCGTAAACATCAATGGGTTTGGTGTTTGGAATGCAGAAAGGTTAAAATTACAGCAATGCAAAATGCGGATCGAACGATCTGCCAACCTCTGTTCATTTTTTCTTTGTGCCCTTTTAGCTGTATGAATTTGAATTCTCAAAATTTATAGAATGCGTTATAGGATAAGGGTTATAGAACAGAACGAAAGGCCAACAGCCTCATAATTGTTCTTGTTGCAGTTGCTACCAAACAAACAATTTGCAATCCAGATGATGGTTTCCGGAGTCACGCTTAACAAGTTAAGACTATTGAGGTTTTTAAAAAAACGAGCCTGTAGCTCCTAAGCGGATTCTTCTTAGAAATGCATGCTTGGTACGCTGGGTTTCTATCGAGAACCACCTCAAAAGTAGCATTGCTAAATATCTGCAAACAACGTATAGTAAAAGTGGAAGGAAGGCTGAAAGCAATATGTCAAAACGCCGCGTGATAGCTCAATAGACCAGGTAAACATACTGTGCAGACAGTATTTTCGGAGCAACCAGACATTATGTGACTGGCCTTGTTTCAGACTACATCCAGCAGACTGGCGTCTCAAAATTTTACTGTTCAAACTTAAAGTATCGACAAACATGAGCCTAGCGTAAAAATGTATAGTCTAAAATTCTAAAAATGGAATCGCAACTTGTGCAGTTCGCCACCCTGGCTCCAAGGCTCAGCATAGTTCCCCGTAGTCTAGAACGCGACTAGTAAGAGACATTGGCATCCAGCCAAGACAATATTCAATTGCAAACCAGTGAATTGCCAGCCAATTAACCCCTCAATTTACGACACAGATTAAACCAAGCCGAAGGTGGACGAATCGACTCCGGTTCCTACACCAGCGTATGCTGTTCAGTTTGTGTACTTGGATAAGTGCATAATGAGGCGTCCCCAGACCACTTTAACCAGCTCTTTCTGTAAGAGGGTTCTAGTCTTCGAGAAACTAAGAAGAAAAACCTCCGTCTCATAAAACGCAAGTCTTAAAGTGCTTGGAGAAATTTGAATTTTAAACTGAATTTATTCGTCAACTTCTTATATTGGTGAATTTTCACTATGATCTTCAGTATCCACTTAGTCAAGTAACGTGTTTCGAAGTTCTTTGCAAAATGAATTCCTTTTGAAATCAAAATATCCGTCAGAAATCTAATCTTCTTTAGCACCAGCATCACTTTAATAAAATAAACAACGGCATCCAACACTCTCATTAATTCTTGTGTGTGAACAACCCTAAGGTGGATAATACTTTCTCTGCTTCGAGCCGTGGAAATTTTAGCTGGAGGATAGTAAACGAAAGCACATTTTGTGTAACAGTGACAAGTAGTACCATAGTTTGATTATGCAGATAATCAAAATTTCGATTTCCTAGTAAGATCAGTATAGAACCCTGCAAAATCCAAGGTGGTTTAAACAGAATAAAGTATTTGCGTTGTTTCCGAGTGCTTTGGATGTGTACGATCATCACAAATATATTACTATGTGCTAACTTTGGTTCATACTTAGATTTTTAAGATTAAATGAAATGAAACAGTTACGGCCATACCTTCATAGTATTCAAGAAGGTCAGGACCCAAAGCAAGGGTCAATTCTACCGCCTCTAATGAACAGCCTTGAATAATGTCGATCAGAATGGGCCGTGAAACGTTGACGGCTCTTCCCTCCCGTGTCACGCCAACAAAGAAGTCATCCAACTTCGAGGATATTTTCTCTTTCCCTTTCCCATAAGCTATAAAGGGAGTTAATGAAAGGAACACACAATCGGTTGGTGTGAAACGTTTAAATCAGAAAATTCCCCAAAAAAATGTGGACAATAAAATTGGAAGAAATGTTGATGGGTAGCGTTAGGAAGCGTTGCTGGGTACCAGTCTGTGAAAGTCTTTGGCCCGAATGCAGGTCAAATGTGTAAGGCCTCAGAGATCCGAGTCCAGAGCACACGCTAACTGCAGTTTGGTGACCAAAAACCTCTATGTGATGACAGTAATCCGTTTGCTTGCTGCAACACTGCACCTCTTGCCCGTATTTGCACGCGTACGCAGTGGCAGTATTCTCCATGGCCAGTCACAGCTATAAAAACTGACCAGGCAAATTCAAGACCGAATCAGATGAGTCCAGGATGGCACCGGGACGCTTGCTCTTGCGACGCCGCGTCGGTCCGTCACCTCGCTTCCACAAACTATCCATTCGTTCCGTATAGGCCTCTAGATTCTCCTCTTTCTCTACGCGATCTGGCTTGAAGTTAATAATGGCCAGGGTCGGCCAATGACTACAGATGCCATAACAACTAGTCTAAAAGTATTACCCATGCAGGTGGACACACTGGAATAGCTATTTCTGCTCTTGCGATGCCGTATGTATTCCCGCGTCGGGCTGTCACCTCACTTCCACCAACTACCCATTCGTTTCGTATTGGATAAAATGGTCTCTAAACAGGCGTCCAGGTTCTCCTCTTTCTCTAATCGACCTGGCTTGAAGTTCATAGTGGCCAGGGTCGGGCCCATGACTACAGATGCCATGACAACTAGTCTTAAGATATTACCCACGCAGGTGGACACACTGGAATAGCTATTTCTGGCTAGCTTGCCATATTCAGTCAGTTATGATACAATCCCAGGCTTCACGCTTACCATTTGAAACACGACCAGTTGGTAGTTGGGCACTGTTCTCACGACTGGTCAAAAAAACCCCGGTAATATTGGTTGTCATGGCGAACTTTCAGCCACGTAGGAGTAGTGTGCATCCATTCTTCCTAACTTGACGATGGCAATTGACATTTTTGTTTTGCATTTGAAACTAGGTCCTATAACCCCCCAGTTTCAAGAAGTAACTTGTCTACTATAAAGAAGTACTCTAGCAGTGTTAGTGATCATGTCAGGTACATTGCAGCGACCGTGCGTGGCCTCTATATTTTGTCTGAATGTTTTGTGGATTCTGTTTATGTCTAAAATAAACAACCCATTTATATCGAGAATCTTTTTTTCATGCTATGTTTATTACTCCTATTCTCATTATGTAGCATATAATTGAAACGGTTTGAATGAGCAGGACATAGAATTGTAAATATATCTCCAAAACCAAAAACGCTTAACAAAATCATTGGGAGAAAAATATGCCATGTATAGGCGATAAAGTTTATCTCAATGTAATGCTGAACTTTCAACTCCCATTGCTGCGGGAATGTAAAAATACTACAGTGTTGTGAGCGGGGCGATCACTTCATCGTGAAATTAATGTTAATTTTATTTTGGCTATCCATTCGTGAGACAGGGGAAGGATTAATTTCATATTCCCGCATTTATTCGGCAAATTGTATTCACTTCTTACTAAAATCAGTAAAAGTTTTGTAGAGGAGAAATTTAAAAGTCGATTGAGTGATAAGTTTGAAAATTTTTTTATGTGTTCTTCCTTGTTGACTTTATTTTATGTGAGTTGGCGTTCAATGCACTTTCACTCTCGTTATGAATATGCTGCATTCGAATCCATATTTTCTCGGAAAATTTTCCTGTGTTTTACTAACTTGTCAACCTTATTGATAAACAGTCAACTGTCGTGGATCTCCATTCACTGAACTTCTCAGCTATTTATTCTTACAGAGGTAGAAATGTGGTCTTCCGGACAGCCACGCATCTTGATTTTTCAACCTAGAATGCTTATTTTTCCTTTCCTTCTTGGGTAAAGGTTAAGTCTCACAACTGTGTTACATCGCCCCTCACCTAACTTCTCAGATATTTATGCTTACCGAGTTCAAGAGATCATCCATCCTTAACCCTCTACCCACCGACGTACCAAAGTTGGTGTAAAGAAGACATAATATGCAGGGAGAAGATTACAACGCTAATGGCAGTGTTCCGCCCTCAAGTGGGAGGGGGATAACTTACACAGGCAGTATTTCATATGGTCAACATCATCGGCCAATACGGCAGCAATATATTCGTTTGTCCAAATCGCCGGAGTAAGGAGGGAGATAATTCGGGCAAAATGATCAATTTTGTGTTGCTCCTGCTTCGTGATGCCGGAGACAACTCCTGGTCGGCAGCAAAGCACCAGCTGAAGAGGAGTCAGTCCATTGCGTTGAGCTCGAAGTCTTGCGTATTTGCAATTAACCAAGTTATTCAGACGTGCGTACAGTTCTTCCATGGGTGGCCTGCCTTTATGAAATTCAGCGAGTTCAAGCAATGCATCCAGCGTTGGCCAAATTCCCGGCAGCCGGAAAGCCCTAATCGCAGAGTTAAGATGTTTTTGAATGTTGCATAACCGAAGAACACCTTGCGGAAGGTACTGCTCCAGGGCCACGTGTCTTCCGTCCTGTGTGCCGACTGATGCATCAATGCCTGTTGGATATGAGGCTTAAATGACTTACTTCCTAGAAATACTAGACAGTAACAAGCACCTGCAACAAATTCTTCCGTAATGTATAACCTGTCCCCAAAAACGAAAACACGGTATGAAAGATCTAAGCGGAATCTCTGTAAACCAAAAGATAAACACCCTGATTCGAGTTGAAAACATCAAACCGTTTGCAGAAGTTCATGAAGATGAAAGTGAAAATAGCACAATGTGGTCCCGAAAACCTTTCGTTTATTGACCTTTGCCTCCAAAATAGCTCGGTTTTGACCCTTAAATCTCCCCCATAATGTTAAAATTGAACAATTTCTTTGGTAAGTATGTTGCTTCATCTCGCTCAGAAGGATTCAACTGTGACAAATCTGGGCCTTTGAATAGTGTACAAAAATAGGACACAATCGCTGCGAGCAGAAGCTTTTGATTCCGCAGTCAGGTAGAGAAGGGGATAAGAACCCCATCGTGCAGACACATGGGTGGTTTTGTACAAAATTCAAGGAAGGGTTAATATTCCCGTAGACGTATCCCAACCCTAACCCAAAGCTTAAATGCAACTTCCAATCTGCTGAAAACTTTACGCATAACACTAAATCTGGTCTCAATCTGAAATTCTAAATTAACCCCAACCGTTACCTTAACACTATCTCTGATTGTTGCCTTTTTATTTCCTCAGAAATTAATCGATAACTTGGAGTTTATCAGTTTATTATGCAGTCTGTAGGCGCAAACCAAACGATGATATGACTATTTGGGTTGAAGATCATCAGCCAAGTTGGCTACTTATTTCTGAGGACATTAAAAAGCAACAATTTCGAATCATCATCAGGCCTCTTCTCGGGTAGTATGCGACATCTTCTCACATATGAAGTGTAAACTAAGGGTAAATCAGATGGAATTAAGCCTTATAGACTTGATTCTATCGGATCTACTCTAATTCGGCCATTATTTTCTGCGGATCTTAGAAAGCAAAAATTTCAAATTTGTAGGGTCCACCAGAAAGCACACTGGAATGCTGGGAGACCCACTGATAAGCCGGACTCCTCGCAGTTCGGGCATGCATTGGCAGAATATTGGCGAAATATATGTCTGGACTTTTAGCTAGTAACTGAGCTGTCAATCTAGTGCATTATGCAACCTCAATTGCACTTAATTTTATTTCAGACCAAACTGACATGTTTTAAATGTACACTTTTGCATGGCTTGTAAGTACCGTAAGAACATACATCAGCTAAATACCGTCCATATGTCTGGCCATGGGAATTACTAGCCCATATATTTTCGACTGCTGTCAAGAATATTTGTTATAAAATGGATGTTTTGTTGCTTTCTTTTGATTTTTAATTGGGAACACTTTGCCTTGGCACATTCATGACCCCTAATGTCTGGACTGATTCAAAATTTAACAGATTATCTACGTATCACTATGAAATATATATATATCGAAAATGCATCTCATTATGACTTTTTGCATGCATCACGAATAATATTTGTAAAAGAAGGTATTAAAGTGAAATTTTCGAGAAATAGTATTTAATTTAACCACCCTCAATTAATTTCTATTCGAGGTAACGTCCTGGACTTTCATACTACACACAATATTAACCATAGGAAAAAAAAACAAATCAATGTACCAAAATAAATTTATGTATATTAAGTCAGCAGATGTGCCTACCCAATCTTAAGAGGTGGCAAAGAAGTCTCTGGTCGGGCATGCGAAAACGGCAGGGCAGCTTGGAACTGCCGCGAAGAGCATTCGGTTTCAAACCTAAGGTGCCATTTTCGTTCACTAGGAGTTCAGATAGGTTGTAATCTCGATCTGTGAGTTCTGCCGCCAGAACGAGTGCTGTTCGGCCTTTTTTGTCCTTGGCCTGAACGTCTGCTCCAACCAACGACAACTTAGCCATAAGCTTAAGCAAGCCGGCTTGATGCAGGGGTTTGTTTTGGCACTTTGCATACCTTTAGGATAAACAGAAAGTATAAAACGTGAAGGGCTACTGAATTTATAAGTAAAAATACATAAAATCCATATAGCCTTGTGAGTTTACTGATAAGTTCGACGGAGGAAAAACCAGAATGCCTCTTTCATTTACTTTTGAACGAATGAGCAGAACATGCTTTAGTAAATGATTATATTTTGGTGAATTTGTGAATTTTTGAAAGCAGCACAATTGTTTAGATACAGGTAGGTCGTAAAGCACCACTGCCTGCATCCACGTTGTGCCAGTGATATCGAAAATCCCCCTTATGAACATACTAATGGTATTTATGCACTATTTATGCACTACGTGTCCCTCATCAACATGTCACAAAGTAACTGCTAGTGTACCAACTCAATAAGCCCACCCTCACAGATCTCACTCTGAAGTTTGATTTGGTACAACTGGAAGTCAATCGTACTTACGGTTGCTTCCGAGTATTTACTGAGGATCCAATTAGAAATCAGCCATTGTGGTAAACGAAAAGAACCTAGGAAATTCACAGGCATTCCTAACCTCACAGATGGTTTCAAAGAAGCAGCTCTTGGTGGCCGAAAGCCTGACGCATGTCTGGTCACTGCATCAAACGTCTCAAATGAGAGAACTTGTGAGCATCAAAAAACCTATGGATCTAATATAATGTACCCTGCTTAGTAGAGTAGAAGATGGCTTCCGGTCGTCAGAATCAATAAATGTTTGCGGCTGAAAATCACAGTTCTGTTATGAAACTTCAATCTGCACGTTGGTTGCTGTAACATAAACCTCACTACAAACCTTTGTCAGTCTTCCTTTGCCTGTATTAACTTGTCGCTGCTCTCAAGTGAATCCTCAGAAATCAGACTACGTCATCTTCCCCGGAACCGAATAAGGTGATTCGAAATTACATTTTCCCATCTACTTTTTTCATACACAATTGACACTGAATGCTGAAATGGTCGAGTAATTTACTGCTCGTGTCCGTTTACGGAAAATTAAGTTATTTTTAAGCAAGATTTAAAAACAAATGTCACACACCTATGAAAAAAAACAAAGAGTAAAGGACGTACATATCTACCAGGTAATGCAAATATGTTGATCCATCAGTAGTACTTCTTGGGGTCCAGTCAAATGATGAGTCATTTAAGATATTCCATGCGGATTGGAAGTCGCCATTTTCCATTAGAGCTTGCACACATTTCGGGAAATCACGATCGTGAAAGTCTATTTGCCCGAGAGACGCCTGGACTGCATTAAAGAACATATGCTTCGTATGGTAAAAAACGCTCCTGACAAATTTGGAAAAGGGTGACATATTAAATTTTCCAAAAAGCAGGCTCCATCTAAAAGCGTCTTGCTTAAAGCGTTATTCAAGGCCGTATTACAAAATGTATGCCAGGAAACTGGTGCTTGCTTAGGTTGGAAATGCGTTCACCAATCGGGTTATGGAACATGCTTCTCCCTTTGTGCTTTGGAGCTCAATGTGGAGTCCTCACGGTCAGTCGCATAGAAACCATGGATACATGCTGAATGGATTCCCAACAAAAAAATAGAGAAAACATAAACCAATATACCCGATCTCAGACACCAACAAAATGGGCCAATCGCTCAACTGATTTAGATTTGAACTTAACGCCAATTGAAGAAAGAATGCATGTTGGAAAATTATGTGCGACAATAACCTGGGTTCGGATAAGGCTGAATGACGAGTGCTCATTAGCTAGAAATGGTCATCCCCGTCTGGCTTTTCTTTATTGGATCTACTTTCAGCAAACTACGCTTTAAAAGTTGAAAGCAAAAGGCAGCCATAACATGTTTTTGTGTATAATTGCCGAGAAAGAATATCGGTGTGTAGGAAACAGTCATCTGCCGTAAGGTGTGCTCGGTGAGGATAGAACCTGGAAAGTTTGATGGAAAATTGATATGCAACTTCAGATAGCGCAACAAATAGGTTTCTAGGCGATGCGATTGGGGAGTCCAGTATTTTATGGTGCCGCAGCACAATTGCCTTTCAATCTGGTTGGAGAGAGCTCTCAACCACTTGCCTGATGTATATGGTCTTTCTGGATGCAAGCAAGTGATGGGATCCCGAAAAAGGAACCTGGTTTTGCCCGCAAAAAAAAAGCGTTTTGAAATTATGGTACTTAGCTGAAATACTGTACTGCACACAACCCAGTGCTGAAAACGTGCAGAAACTTCGTGAGCAAGAAAGATCGAAACGCGAGTGGGCAGTTGAGAGTTGTGTGCAGCAATTTGTTTACTGACCCTCCATACAGAGCGTACGTCAACTTGCGAATCCATTGTACAGAGACTGGTGAATCGGTGCCTGGAGCTCCAACACACAGCAGAAATCGCCGCCTCAACTGCCCTTACTGTCCTCGTGCATGAACTCATCGCATGGGCATTTCCGGTCACATGCGCATTCATGACAGCGGAATTCACCGCAATGCGGACAACACCGATACCCCATACACACCCTCCGCTCCAGCCATTCTTACAACCACCGCCACCCCACTACCATGAATGACACCCCCCCTCAGCCTCTTCCAATTTTTCCTGCCCACACTGCGCCCACAAATTCTACTTACGCATCGGCTTGATCGGTCTCCTGAGAATCCATCGCACGGAGGCTGGTGAACCAGCGCCTGGGGCTCCGACATACAGGCGACGTGCCCGCTTCCACTGCCCTCACTGCTCCCGCATATTCAAACATCGCATGGGCCTATTCGGACACATGCACATTCACAAAGACCTGCGGTAAACCACCAGAGGTTAAGCTACATCAGCTCACACTATCTAAACCAATACATCGACAACACCCTCACAATTACCATGTACCTGAATATATTACGATTTCCGAGACAACGTGGCTGGGAAGGCTGCCAATCTGATGCTTACACTTGACCACGCCGTCAGCTCAGTGTATGTGCTGTGTGTGTGTCGAGTGGCTGACCAGTGGACTGGGAGTCAGACGGCGATGGCTGCTCCATATCCCCTGAGTTTGTGAATCCTGGTGTGTGCCTTATGGGGGCCAGGTCGTGCTGTGGCGCGCGAAGACGGGTACGCCGATCTGTCAGCCAATGCACCCACTCCCACATCAGGCAACTGACCGGCTCGGACAGTGGTCTTATTTTGGGGGTGCGGAGAGAGTGATGTCGATAACTCAGCGCATTTTCCTCACTATAAACAATCTGACGCGCTTTAAAACTATCATGGTGCGCTAAAAGCCGTGGCTTAGAAGGTTGCCAACTGACGGGAAAACTCGGATTGCATGGTCAGCACAATGTGTGTTTTGTGTGAAGTGGCTGACTGGCGGACTGAGAGTCAGGCTGCAATGGCTCCTTCTTAATATGGCCTTTATGGCACTCCCACTCCGTGGGATCCGAGCCAGGTGTGGTGGTACGCCGAGGGGCGGCTCCGGCCGCGCCGGCCACCTGCGCCATCTCCCATCTCCGGTCTTCTTGCCTTTGTCGTGAGACCAGGCTCAGGTGGGGGAGGAGGAGTGTGTGCGGTAACGTTAAGCGCCGCGGTTGGAAGGTTGGTAACTGACAATTACACTCAGACCTCGCAGTTAATCCAATGTGTGTTGTGTGGAGTGGCTGACTGGTGGTCTGAGAGTCAGGCTGCGATGGCTCCTTCTTAACGTGACCTATGGCTATCTCACACATGTGAAATGTAAGCCGTTCACCCCAGTTGTGTGAAATCCTGGTGTTCGTGTTTTGGGGACCAGGTCGTGTACGTAGTACACGTATACGAGGTCACCAGCAGCTGCGCCCACTTCCGTACAGACAACTGACCGGCTCGGACAGTGGTTTGACTGTGGGGGTGGGGAGAGAGTGAGGTCGACAGCTCAGCGAATGTTCCTCACTATAAACAATCTGACGCGCTTGAAACTATCACGGTGCGCTAAAAGCCGTGGCTTGGAAGGTTGCCAACTGACAGGATAAGTCGGACCACGTGGTCAGCCCAATGTGTGTTTTGTGTGTGGAGTGGCTGAATGGCGGACTGAGAGTCAGGCTGCAATGGCTCCTTCTTAATGTGGCCTTTATGGCACTCCCACTCCGTGGGATCCGAGCCAGGTGTGGTGGTACGCCCAGGGGCGGCTCCGGCCGTGACAGCCACCTCTGTCCTCTCCCGACTCCGGTCTTCTTGACTCTGTCATGACACCGGGTTCAGGTGGGGGAGGAGGAGAGAGTGCGGTAGCTGCATCGCAAGGCTACTATCAATTAAAACTAATTCGCACGCAATTGACCGTCCCTTCAGCACCCTTCCGTGGAACATACGGTGGGCATCGTCGAAACAGGCGGTCGAACTATCATGAAAAACAGCTTTTTATCATTACCTTTACATGTTCTATTTGAAATACTTTAACCCTTTTCCAGTAGTCTTTTCAAACCCCATTCCCGAACGTACGACGGATATTTTATCTGTTCGGCTATGCAGAACAGTATGATTTAATTGCCTGTTGTTTCTGGATATTAATCATACGTTTCCTGGCATGTTATTTGTTACGCGCCTTACAGCATGATGAGGAGGGTTCAGCACTCCTGTACTTACAATTAAAGGCTGCCATTCATTGTCAAAACATTGTTTCTCGTTGCACTCAGAATATTTAAAACTTTCTTCCCCTTCACAATGATTTTAAAAATATATTACGCTTATTATGCTTAAGATATCTAAACCACTCCAGCTCCACCTAACTGCGATTATTTGCAGGTAAACTGATATAGCCACCAGAAAATTTGTCAGCTTAACCACACTCAAAAGTCAGAAGATGAGATTTAATTTTGACTGATGTCTCTGTTTTCACATTTGTCGACCAAAATAATGGCCTCTTTATGGTTTGGCATCGCGATAAATTATAAAACATAAAGTCTGGATGCGGTTACATGATCGATATATCTGCACAGTATGTTTAGTTAATGTGTAAGATGCAATGATATAAGTAATAATATACTGGCGAAAACTGAATTTTGCCATCAAGACAGGGAAAACACATCTGTCCTATTTTGTTAACTTTCTTCAAAGTTCTGCATGCTCAGAAAGAATGTAGTTAACCGTGATTTTTAGTAGATGCGCTGAAAAGTGTTTGGTTCATGGTAGCGGAGAGCAGTAAGTTGCCTACAGTTTAACTACTGTACTCACTTGAAGTGCCAATGTCACTTAGATTTAACAAGTCAAGACCTGTGAGGGTTCAAAACGCCCCAATAATGTGCATATTTCGGAATGGCGTGATTTTTAAAGTCATGCATTTTAATTATAGATCAACTTGCAGCATAACATGAAATTTATCAAAAAAGCTCAGGGGCATGTGAAGACATAAGACAGACCAGAAACTTTTTCGAAGCTCAATGCGCCATGATCTGTGAGGAGCTGGATTAATTGATCTGCTCTTTCGCCATAGCAGCAGTGCAACTCCATAGGCAACGACCTGTACGGACTTGCATGAGTTTGGCACGTTTGTACATCTGCAAAAACTGTAAAAAGCACAACTGAAAAGCAGTAATATTAGATACGGTAAAACAGTTCTTTATTTATCATAGCGTTTTCTAAAAGTAGATCGAAGGATAAATTCTGAAAGAATAAAACTTTACGCTGGTTAATTCAGAGAGTAGTGAATAGAATTCGATCCCTTGAGCTAGTGAAAAACCAACGAACTAGTCCTTTTAAAACACGAATGTTTCCATACTACTCAAAACCTTTATGTTTTGCAGCCATACAACTCAACATTTTGGCAATAAAATTGTTTTGGGATGACCTATGCCTTCATACGCTTATACAATACCCTTCAACAATAATGCAAATTCTGCCTTGTCAACTTGGTTTAGTAAACAGGGTGTTTTCAAAATAAAGCCAAACGCCTCAGTAAACCTTAGGATTAAAATCAGTGATCTAAGCGCCACAAGGTGAGTAGCCAACCAAAGGGGCTATTGACACATGAGATATTGTATGGTGTTTTTCGATATGGATACAAATAGGAGTGATTGTTAATGAGGAATTCAGAACAGACTGACAAGTATCATAATTTCAAGTTTTCTTTCATGGCCGTCATGCCGATTTTTCAGCGAGAATCTTTCCAACAAATATGTAAAAAAACGTCTTAATTAACGCGTACCATTTTGTGGATTTTCGATGTTTGAGTTATCTTTATCCTATACCATAAAGGACTGAACGGCAATGTCACTTCTATTTTTACTTAACCAGAATGTATGGAGTCAAACTTGCCACTAGGAGGAAGATAGAATTTTAAGTTTGAAACTAATTTGAATCGTACGAATTTTTGCAATTTTACATAATTATTAATACAGTCAACGATCCCCAAGTTCACAGATGAAGCCCTCGAAGTCGATAGTATGAGTAAAATTGGAAGCTGAATATCATGACTTCTAGCGGGCTGCTTTATAAGAACGTTCGTCAGAAAAAAAGCATAAATAGGGAAAATATTCAGAGCACGTGTATTTGCAGATTTTGCCGCAACATACAAAGGTATCTGCAAACCGTTCGGATAGCAACCTACTCCCTCTGTCCCCGTGTCACGGTGACGCAGATGTATCTATTTAAAACACGAGCTAAATAGAAGGTGAACTTGAATTGCATTGAAGTTACAAGGACGTCGGAAACAATTATATGAATATACCATATTTAGACAGTCTTCATATCTGTGTACACTTAAAACCGGTGTCTGTAAAGGCATTCTGTTGTTTAGATCTGTGACCTTGCTCACCTAGACGTCCTCCTTTAAAAGCATATAGAAAAGATTAACCATGTGTTAACACTGGTTAACTAATTACAAAATTAAAAGCATAAAGGCCCTAATTTTCATGTCAAATACTCTGATACTCAACACTAGCTTGTTTAAGGACATTTAAATCTAGTTCAATCTCGACAGAAAGTAAAACCGCAATGAATGATTAAGTTGTATTCCTGCTGGAAGCTACGCAGGAATAGACTTCGATGCAGGTTGTTACCATTTTTCCCTACATCAGGCAGCATTGGACATTTTGGACTCAGAAGAATATGGGCAGGATTCCCATATAGTTAATTAGACGAAAATGAACATCTATTAACCTGAAGTCCCATTGAAGTAATATATACGCAGGATCATTGTGTGATAAAATCGTGGAACCAAAAAAGAAGTGCCCATTCGTGTAGAAGAGGGTTCGAATCAACCAGAAGGCGTAGCGTCCGCGCATTTCTGGAAATTTTGAACCGTTGTGAACAATGACATCCACCATATGCCTCATAGCATCGCTCGCGCAGGGATGATGACTTTCACCTGGAGTAGTGAATATTGGTAGTTGACTTGCACCACTACCCACCAGAGCCCGGTGTCAAAACAGTCAAAAGACCGGAGGCTAGGTGGGGCGCAGTAGCTGACAACGCTAAACCGCACATATGTTTGCCATTAACGCCTGATCTGCGCATGATGGACCAGGTTCTTAAACAACAAGAAAGAGATGGCTCGGAGCCCAACCGAGTAGGAGTGCTATAAAGGCCACGCTGAGAAGCAGCAATCGCAGCCGGACCCTCTGTCCCGAGGGGGCTGTTGTAACCCGTCAGTTAGCCCTCTTCCAAGTACAGACGTTTAACGCCTCATGGTAGATTCAAGCGTGTCCTTTGCGCCGAATGGTCGTGGGAATGTGATCCACTATGATGCCTTCTCTATATCCCCCCCTGCCGCACAGCATTTAAATATCCAAGCCTTTCAGGCAGCTACTGCAGGGATTGTCTGCCAGCCTCGCAGGAGCTTTTCTATGTTTGAATCACAGTTCGACAGTTGCATTCGATACTTTCGAACGCGTGCTTCAACAGGTTGTAAGCGACTACGGTGACTTGCACGTGAGTTAGTTTTAAGTGATAGTTGCCTTGCGATATATCTCGCGCACTCTCTCTTCCCCCACCCGCCGGTCCTGGTGTCATGAGAGAATCAAGAAGACCGGAAGTGGGTCGGGCGCAGATGGCGAGCACGACGAAATCCGCACCTAAGCGTACCACCACGCTCCTTGCTCCACAAGAAACACCTAACCAGTGTTTTAACACGACAGCGAAAGGATGGAAGCGGCAGCAGGAATCCCAGTTCACACAATCTGCTCCTCCGTGCCAGACATTACACAAAACACCATCTGGTCACTGCCTACACTTGACCAGGATTATGTATGCCACACAACATATCAACTCATCAAGTTTAACCAAAGAACAGAGCGAGGGTGCTATAAGCATTCGTTCCAGCTTAGCGTTCAATCAATGATTCAATGTCAGCCTTAAGGAGCATGTTCAAAATCCGGTCTTTTTCGTTTGTTTCTTTGCCGATTTCAAGTCGCTGTTAGGGTTCCTTCGTCAAACGACGTACGAGCCCTGTAACATCATTTAGTCAATAAATGGAATTATATGCACAACATATCAATTCCCCAAACGTCCGTTTATTCTCAGGTTCCTGTGACTTCTACGTTGTGTTTAAAACTACGCGTAAATTAACTATCTGCCATAAATTTTGACAGAAAGCATCCAACTGGAAGAAGAAATACATTCGATGAGTATGAGTCCGTCCACAACTTTGGTGACAGCATCACGAGGATTCTTGGGTTATTTGAGCACATAAGCCTCGGAATTCTGCCTTGAATTTAGAGCTCCTTTTACTGAGAACGAAGAAAAATTAGCTGCAAACATTAGGATTCTCGGACACAGGTATTCGTTTTTGTGTACCGAAGAGGCGCTTTAAAAATTCTTTTGCAGATATTTGCGTAGGAAACAACAGCGTCAGCCGCTTCGAACACCCATCGTTCTTGTGCTGTCTGTGAGAACCTGAGTAACGTCATAAATCCGCTCAATCTTTAGCTGAGTCCTTGCAAATGCACATAGAACTAACTGAGCAGCTGGACTTGGAGAGTAATGGTTATTAATTTGGTGGGATCCTGCATCCCATTACAAATGCCAAAGATGATGCTGTTGGGGCATGCCTCGGCGCAGGCCAAATCCCATCAGCAGAGGGCTGACCGGTTTGGAGACCAGATTGGTACACGAGTAAGGAAAGATTGAGGTCGACTCAGGGCACTCCACCCCTAGGGCAGTTTAGTGAAATCCTTAGGGTAAAAAACCCGATAGCTTTCTAATCTATCACGGTGCGCCAAAGCCGTCATTTGGAAGGATGTCAACTGAGAAGATAACTGTCTCATCATAAGCTGTAATGGCTCCTAATTCATGTGGCCTCTGTGGCACTCCCATTCATTCGGGATCCAAGTCTCCTTCTTGTTTCTGCGAAAAACCTGTTCCGTTTTGAATTAACTACGTCGTGCCTCTAAAAAGGAAAATTCGCGTTCCGGGATGTAATTGTGAAGAAGTTGATGCGATCGCTGGGACAAGAACTTTATTCGCTTGTCGTTTCGGATTCTGACTCGAACCCATCTTCAGAGACAGTATCAGATACTATCTAACAGACAGTATCTGATACTGTTTCTGAATAATCAGGCTGCAATGGCTCCTTCTTAATGTAAACTCTCTGACACTCGTATTCAACTGGGATCTGAAACTCTTCCTGGTTTCTGTGAAAACCTGATCCAACGTGCGTTAAAAACGTCAGGTGGGCGGCTATGTAGCCTTGTCCGGAACTGCTTTTGGTTCCTTTTACGGTCTTCGTGACTGGATGATCAAGGGAGAAGGTAGTGCAGTAGATGCTGTGCAAGTCAGTTAGCACTTTAAAATAATTCACGCTTAAATCACCGCCTTGACTTTACTGTGATGTTCGAAACACAGTGAATATCATCGTTAGCGATGGTTAAACTGATAGGATAAAATGAAACTCAGCCTATATTTGGCACAAGGCATCGCTGATTTTTACGGTACAACATTAAATAAACTGAATCAAGGGCTTCAAAATTTGTTTTACAATAATATAATCATATGCTAATACAATCATAGTTATTAAACACCTAGCTTAAGCCTCCAATCAGACGGCTCTGAAGACATAAACATTTTTGCTGTTCGCAAAATAATCACATTAGTTTTTTTCCCAAATTGACTTTACCATGGGTTTTTGGCAATTTCACGAGTTTGTTTTGATTCACGAGTACAAATTAACCTGTTTCACATCTAATTTATGAACTGTAAATAAGCTTTTCAGAAGAAGATGATGCGATCGCTTGAACAATAAGTTTATTGATCTGTAATTTTGGATCCTCACTTAAGGCCATCATTGGGCATTCAAAGCGAACGGTTGGATTAGTACTCATTTGTTAAAGAGGATTGCATTTTGCCATTCGATGTGTACATTCGACCACATCTTCTAAGTTATATGCGGATAAAACACGAAGGTAATTTTGAACGAAGTCGTTTTAAGTTATGCACCAGCTGAATAAATTTAGTTCACTGCCACAGCGTAGTTCCTAGCGTACTAACGATAGTTTACACCTCCGTGTAAGTCACTTACATTACTGTGAGGCCTAATAAAAGTTGCATTCAAAATTTCCATCCGTGTATGATATCTATAGCTTTTCGCATCAAAATCAACCGGGATGCCTATAAGGAACGGTTGCATCAACTCTCAAAACTCATTTAAATGTAGATTGCAGGCGACAGGCAAGCTGGTGTCTCTGCCACATATGTATTTCAGGGCAACTGGTCTTGAACTAGAAAGCGATACATAGGTCATTTCGATGCAAGCCGATGAAAACCATGTATGGTGTTAAATCTACAAAACTGGCATGGGAATTCTTTGAGAAGGAACCAAACGAAGAACCATGTTTTGAGATCGATAACCACCTTCGTTAGGCGTTGTCAGTCTTTATCCTTCCACAGGACGCTCATCCGAAGACAACAATTTAAATAACAGCACAAGTTAAACTAAAAGCATGAGAGGGACTACTTGATTTAGAGCCATTAAAAGGAAACTTACCTTTTCCTGAAGTTTTATTTCGTAACAAGTAAAGTCTATTTTCGTTTTTTTCTAGCCATATTTACAATGCTAGGCATCTGTTGGACGCGAGCTGTCTCATTGGTTCTGGCTACTGACTGTAACTATGCCACAATGGACCAATTGCACCTCACTCGTTCTCCTACTTAGTGATAATTCGCTTGTGGTGAACTCCGGAGAAGCCAATTTACCGAGAATTCAAAACCATTCACAATAACTACTTCTGTCCTGTAATAAGGATAATTTGGAGAATACACCATTCACTTTGTAGTATTTTAGAAGGTTTTATTATGGAGTAAAAACTACCATGTTCAACGTATGAGTTTGACTGTCGATTCCAACCAATTCCATCGTGTGCACCATATTAAACATGGGCGCAGATGCGGTGAATTGCGGGTGCAATATAGTGGTAGTAATTTTGTGCTGCATCTACCTACCTGCACCCAATGTCATGACCAAGTCAGAAATACCAGAGGCGCGATAGGACGCCAGTGGCTGCTGCAGCTGGAACTGCCGCTGAACATACCACCACACCTGGCTCGGATCTCACGGAGAGATAAGGAAGGAGCCACTGCACCCCGACTCTCACTCTACCAGTTGGCAAATCCACACAAATACATGCTGGACAGCCTTCGTGGTCCGGCTTATCCCTTCAGTTGGCAACCTACAAATTCAGAGCTTCAAGCGTGTCAAATTGTTTATAGTGAGGAAATTGTTCTCCATTGTATACCTCAGTCCACATTTCCATTCAACTGAATTTGCCGTTACGTGGTTCGAAGAGAACCTCCAAAGTGTAGTATCCCTTATTATGGAAAAAAATCGTGTTGCATGGTCACCTCACCAGCAGAATAATCACGTATTGTGCACACCCAGATAAATAGCTATCATTGAGTAAATATGGACGTAAACTGGGGCCAAAACACATGCGGTAGGCCATAGTAGAAAATCTTGACGCATCCTAGCTATTGCTTTTAATCTCACAATCCGTAGTCGGCTCGGCTTCACTGAGGTTTCTCAAAGGCAAATGCTCTAAAGTGACAGAGGCAGTGTGATCGATTAACTAGGGATCCAGCACCTAGGTATTTCACCATGGGAAACCTAACATGGGTGAAAATGTCATTGTCAGCTGAAATTCATCGATTTTACTTCAACCAACTGACTTAAATATTGGTTCTCCTCCAAACTGAAGGTCAGACTACACTAGTTTTGTCATATTGGAAGCCTACTGGAAATGGATATCTAGTGGAATCCGAGACGTCTTTGTTGAAGTCAAGCTAATGTGTTTGCGGACCCCAGGACGTGTATGGACACCATTAACATTTTCTTCTGTTTTTACTTTCTAATTAAAACGCTTATTTTATTATAACCTGTAGTGGGACAGATGTTTCGAAAGCTCCCTTAATTTTTAAACCAAGTATTTTAATAGTTCCCCTTTCTTTCCGACTAAATTGGTAACTGTTATTGATGTGAGTTTTTAAAAAAGAATGAATTATATACCGTAACCATGTTACCTCAGGAGATGTTGACCGAACCTCTAAACTTTGTTTTCGGTTTTTAACTATTACTTAAGTGGGGTCATAAGATAAAGGTTCCTGTAGCCTTATTCGCAGATGTTTCATACACAGAAGAATATCTGTTTCGGCCGGGTTGCTTTTGGCCACTCGCAAAAATTATACTCTGTAAAATATGACTACATTATTAGTATGTATCTTTCCTGTGGATTTTCAATACTCTTATACATTCAAATAGAGTAAATAGAAAAAAACAGAAATATTCTTTTTTGCACTCTTTTGGTAGGTAATTACAAATTCTTTGAATTTGTAATTGAAGATCGGGATTGACGGACTCACAATGTTCCTATTGACTGAATCTTTTAAGCCCATGAAATTTTCACGCATCATGGTTTGTATCTATTCGTTTAAATGTTGCTTGTAAGGAATACAAGATGGTCCTGTTTCACTGAAAAAATCAATGAGCCCTATATGATCTCTGCTTAATAAAAGAGAAATTTTAGATTTACTTTCTACGAAAAGGATGCACCTTGTAGTTCGGAAATCTTTTATTCGGTATGACAGCCTGTCAGGTTTAGGGTTGTTTTGCAGTTGAAAATGTTTTAAAAACCCCAAACTAGCCTTCGTCTACGCAGATAATTTAAAGAGGACGTAAATCTTCTGCAAAATGCGTATACGAAAGAAAATTTTAAATTATATGTTCGACGAAATTTATGTAAATTTATAAGGACATTGCAAATCAATGGGAGGAATCCCCACTTATTACGTAGACATTTTTACAGTGTAGACTTTTCAGGCGGCATCCTGGTGCGATTGAAATATCTGCAAAAAGGCTGCGAGACAAGTAATATTGCAACCAATCTTAAATTATTTTATTTTATTAGAATCCATTAAAAAAATTCAGTTAACACTTCATGAGGTGACATGTCTACTTTATTTGCTTCAAAAAGAAGTGATTTCGCCATCTACATAACATGAATACTACCGAAAAGCTTCTTTAAAGAGTTTCCCGGATTTTCTGCATGTGCATTTAGCAAACGAATCTGTTTAATAATTCTGCTTTAATCATTTTAATATAGTTTCTACTATTGCTTCAATTCACCAACTGTTAGCGTTGGAAATAGAAATGAAATTTAGATGGTTGCACTACTGGAAGTATGATGTGATCGTTTTCTTTAATTTCATATAGGCAAGCATGTTGAAAAGTAAACAATATTTTGGTGGTTGTTGATACAAAGAGTAGAATACTTTATTTTAACCGTGATGAGACACCGATACAGTTTTAGCGCACATGAAAAGCTATCTCTTACGTAGCCGACCTCAAAGAGATTCCACTCACCAAACCTATCTTCTGCAAACATCTTTACTCGTTCGAGGTCCAACGCCATCGCAGCAGAAACCATTTCATTGGTTGCTCTCGCACGATGAAGTTGGATAATTAGTGTATAGTCTCCCGTGGAGTATGCACAGTCCATAAGTTTCTGGCCGTTTGCAGAAACACAGTCAACTCGGCACCAACTGCCCAGATAGCTTTGAAGCATGCTCTGCTCTTGTTGTCTGGCTGAAAGGCAGATAGAAGTGCGTAACGAACCTCATGAGAGAAAATCCGAGTGGAGTATCTACAAGCAATTTACATCTCATTGCGAAAGAAAATACCTAGGTGCATGCCGGCAATCAGTCCGAATATGCTTAGCCTAGGTTTATTCGATAGCGGGAGCTATTAGAATGCAAGAAGACTTTGTTTCTCTCATGTGGAATTAAAGTAAACACGTTTGCTGAGACCCAACAAACATGATCTTTATTCAGGAAGTCTGATATTCTTATGAGTATATTTTATGACCTTAAGGTAAATGGGTCTAGTTACTTAAACCCGGGTTGTAAACCGCAGCAAATTTAAGCATAAACTTGTTAAAGCAGCGAGTTTTCATCGACTAGACCTTATCTATTCTTCTATACAGCACGTGTTTGATAAATTATATCCTTATATTCTTGTGTGTCTTTGCCTATGGAAAAAGAAGGCAGTAAAGGTAGATAACAATTTTTACAGTTAATTAGCTGTCATCAACCAGTCATACCCGACTCTAGGTGGTGCCCCAACGGAGGTTCGAGCACGCGACCTGTTGTCAGAAGTACAACGCTCTAACCATTGAGCCACATGCTCGTTGGCTTGCCTGTTTACATCGGCAATATTGACATTCATTGACGAAAGCTCATCAATCGCTAATGGAACTCACTCGTCTCGCTTTGCCTTGTGGCTCACTCGTGATCCCCGCCAGCTCCGATTCAAACCGGCCGAACAACGAGCCCGTGGCTCAATGGTTAGAGCGTTGGACTTAATCAACAGGTTGTTGATTCTACCATAGAATGAGGCAAAACCTGGGGATGAGTATGACTGGCTGCTGACGACTAATGAGCCAAAAATGGCTATTATAGTCTCCCTTTTCTTTGTTAGCACTGTTCATCTGCCTATACTACTAACCGCTGTCTGGCTGCTGGCCGGACCCGATAATGACTCGTAAGGCAGTACGGGACGAGTGAGTTCCGTTAACGATTGGTGAGTGTTCATCAGTCAGTTACAATCAGACCTATTATTAGTTCTTTCACGCAGAATTTACGTCTTCAGGCCCAGCACAAACCTTTTTAACTGAGTACCATTCACTAAGCCATTGAACATTTTCAAAGACGGCGGCTTGTCTTACTGGTTTTTCTTAAATTAAAAATTAATATGAAAGGCATATTAATGTTGAATCCAAAGGCACCAGAATAGCGGTGGCATTTATGGAGTCAAAAATCTGCTTATTTCGATCTGAACTTTTTAATTTGTGTGAATGGTTTCTGCAGTGTTACAACAGGATTTACATTTAAAAGCACAGTCTAAAAATACTAACACAAACATCTGCATGTAATCTTCCCTGATAGCATAATCTCAGTTCGTTACATTACAACTCCCGTTTGATAAAAACAATATTCGGGTTGCTGGCGGATCTCACTGTCTGGAACAGGATCTGAGTAATTCCATTATATCATGGCCTTATCCCCGAACTTTACAAGAAGTTAATAGAATTTGTGCAAAAGCATTGCTTACTGTTTGACACTCAGCAGCTGAACCCAAAGCTGTGCGTTATTATCTTTTGGAATTGAAAGAATTGCAGAAGACATAGCTTTAAAAACTTTTGTATTCTTTTCAAAAACTCTAACTTGAATGTCCGTAGCGCGTATCTCTATAATCTACAAGGCGTTAGCTTCATTCACTTGAAACACTTTAACATTCTAGAGATTACAAACGCAACCTAGGTGAAATAAATTAGGAGAATAGGTATGATATTAATATCCTCTATAAAAAATCTGTTAATTTCGCGGTCATTGGTTTTCGTATGCGTGTTTTTCAGTACCAGCTAAATTCCTAACAAGAACAACGCATGAATAGAATAGGCAGTTGATGAACCATACATATCCTTAACGCTTCTTAACTTACTTGCACTCCATATACCTCCAATGGCTTCAGGGAAGCCTTTCGTCAACCTGGCTCGGTCAAATCCATCGTCAAATATTACTCGCACGCCCCTATCGTTTGGTATCGAACCATCAGTGCCTAAATGGGTAAATGGAGGAGGGACATTGGAATTAATTAAAATGGGAATTTTCGCTTGATTGATTTTAGATACAAATCATAAAATGGTTTGACAAGTTTAACTGTGCGTGTAACCCCTAAAATCCACAATTAATCTATGTGTCATAAACGTGTCCTCAGTCATTTGCCTATTAAGGGAGTCCTCTAAGAATGAAAGCCTTTCAGCAGCCAGCAAGAACCTGATTACAAGCTTACACATTTCCCGTTTACCCAGTGTAAACTCGTACCTAGTTCCCTCCTCTCCTTGAACCCTACTACTGTGTAACTTTATATGAAGTTTATTTAGAGTTTTCTGAACCATGGACTTTGATTTCGTCTACTTCACCTAGCATGTAATACATCTGATCGATCTGAACTAATTTTTGATAGCGATCTTTTTGCTACTGCCTTCTTTTCCATCCTTTTGACCCTCACTTATTTAAATTTGCTGCTCAACAAAGCCTATCAGGTCGTAGGAAACAACTACATGGAGTTTTAGTAGTTACTACATGCGTTAGCTCCTAGGAGATTAAGAATCTTTTCAGCGCCTCTTGGAATGCTGTCACAAAATCGAGAATTATTGAAGGCCTCTTTTAGTTCGCACACATATAGCTTTGTATTACTTTGCAAAATAAGATACTTTTTGGCTTGGTTGATTTTCAAAAGGTCAAAAGAGCAGGTAAGATCTCCTATCAAAGCAGACATACTTTTTCGCAGGAAGAGCTCACGTAAGCAAAAGTTAGAATTTCAGCATCATTCCATCCATTTAATTTTAATCCAAACTTATAATTATTTTTGCTCAAGAAACTACATCAAAAAGTTATTTCTACCGGTCATTTTGGTAAGCACTTCTTATTCTGCGTAAATTCAAATGAGAGAACTCAACTCACTGTAAATTCGTAGGCTGGGAAAGCATGTTTGCATACCATAAACCCTGAGTAAGAGAAAAGGCTATTTTGAAAATAATATACACTGCATGCTGATTTTTAGTAGTTGTTCAGGCCCGAGATGATTGATTTGTCAAACATTAAAAGTCTATTCACACTTCATTAAGATCCAAGACTTGAATTCAAGTTGCTCAGTTCAAAGAACGCTGCTTGATTTTCCTTAATACTGCGTGTACCGTATTTACACATTTAGCAGTTTGTAGATTTTGTTAATGTAATCGTCAGAGACACCAAACCTCGTTTATAAGTGGTGCCTCAAGATCATGCAAATCTGATTGTTGGCATCCTTCAAGTTGATTTACCGATACGGCTTCTGAACATTCCTATTAGAAATAAATGTTTATTTAATGCGAATGCCAGACTTCCCTTCCACAAGAAAGGTTGTTATATTAATTTTCTTTAAATTGAACGATTTTAACCCTGCGTAAGTAGCGCACTATATTGCATTATGTTCAGTTTGGCAGGACACTTTCTCAGTTTTGCAGCTTAGTATTATATGAAGGAGATAGTTTATGAGGACTGAAACATTTTCGATGACGAATGTTTTCCTGAAGTAGATAATATTGCTGGTGAATTTGAGAATTACTAAACTCCCATAAAAACTTCAAAAGTACACTTTGTAAAGCACAATGGTGTTGCAAATTTTTCGCTTCCATTCTGTACTTTCTTATTTTTTTACATTAAGAACGGTGAACTAACTCCAATTCCAACTTAATTTAGAGTGCCCACAATAGATGAAAACCAAGCTGAATAATCACGAACCCGAGGACAGTACTGGTACAGTACTATTTCCGGGACTTAAATAATGAAGCAACTAACCGCGTTGACAGACATACCCAAGCGAATAAGATGCTCAGTCATCCAGCTCGTCCTCGGAAGCAACACTGCCAAGTGCAATGCCGTATTTCCCCCTTTGTTTACCGCATTCACATGGACTCCGGCATAAATGGTTAGCCTATACAGAACACCAATCATTGGTCGCAAGCAAACTGGGTAACGACCGTTTTCGTCTCTCCCAAGATGAACCGTTTCCTTTTTAAGTGCTCGGTTGCTGGAAAACACGAGAGTGTGTAGCAGCGTGTTGCCGGTCTCTCCACAGATATAATCTGCCACTGATGGAGTGATCTGCTCAAAAATCCTCCAAAAATCTGGCTTTGTTTTGGTTAGCGCATCATACAGGGGGTTTGGTTTCGATTCAATTGACGAGTCTCTATCGTTTAACTGTAAGTCTAATTCCTTCGCCTCTTCGTTCTTTTTTTCTCCGTCGACGGTGCCTGCAATTTTAACTTCATTCATTGCGGAGTTTGCTCATAAAGAGAAGAAGAACTTTGCTTGTTCGATGTTTTATTAAAGTGTACCCTTAAGGTGTGCCCAATGGCAAACTAAGCACTTTCGTGCCTCCACGTTCTTGTGGTAAAAAGATGACCTTGTTAAATAAGAGCAAACTTCTGCAGAGTGCAAGTGTATTTTTATTCGGTCTTCCCATGGTAGAATATCGACTGCCTTATTTTTTCTCTCCTAATATTGCAGGTACCTAAGCAGCTAACCTGTCCGAACTAATGACAAAGCAAATGCAAATAGGCTTTGTCTTTTGGAGTTTGCTCTGAAGATTAAAAAAATTGTATCTGATGCAGATCTAGTCATATTTTATTTTATGTCACAGACCTTCTGGAGTTCAAAAAATGCACTTGTACCTTCAGAAATAAAAACTGTGCATAATGAGACTTAACTTGGAAAATGGCGATATGCATTTAAAGGCGAAGGATGGTTAAATAATAATCCAGGTCTTAAAGAAGTTATGACGACAACAGAAAACGTCCTCTTAAACCTTTGCTACAAATCCAACACAGGTGTAGCGGGTCCTGAAAAGAAACAGATTCAACATGCAAATTGTATCTTTTAAAGAGGATGTCATTAATCTTCTTACTACAATGTGATAAAAATCACGGAGGTCTGTTTTGTTTAAATGTGCATAGCAAATGTATCCTTTCCACTACGTGTGTGATTTATTCCTGTTAAGTCTTCGGATCCATTATGCGAAATCCGGCAGACTTGAAAAAGAGATGACTCCTAAGAATTTTGATAACCGTTGCGTGGACCTCTTGAATATTGCATAATGGATGGTCCTTTGATTTCTTTCTTGATACAAAGGTGACGTGTATGCCTTAATTTTTTCCCTTTTGAGAACGAAATTCGTTCTTTTCCTGAAAACGATGTATCATTGACATAAGACATTTCCCTAATTAGTAAGCCGATAAAGAAAGATAGAAAGGACAAAATGTTTGATTTTGAAGCCATGGAAAATTTAGGATGTATACAGAAATCGCAGAAATACGTTAAGAAGCGAGAAGATATTTGATTCGGTCTGAAAAAAGTCTCGCATTTAAAATGGAATTAGAGGATGCTGAATTGGACCTAGCAATTTTGACATCAACTAGAGGTTGATGGATTTAATAATGTTTCTCAGACTGGCGTAGTTTTGAAGGTCTGATCTAGGTATCCAATTGTAAAAAATAGTTCTACGTTTATCCCTGGGGCACATACCTGTCCCACTGAACCTTGGGGCTCAGTCTGTCGTCCTCGTACGCAGTCTTATATCACAAAGTCAACGACGAAGTCAGGGGAGACTGTGATTTCTTATGGTCCAGCACTAACGAGATTTACATACCAGTTTTGCCGGACTTGGGATTGAAATCCAGAGACCCTAATCGTCAACTGTTAAGTAGTCCAAAGCTATACCCGTTGGTTGTGATCGGGATTATTTGTCAGGGTGTGGAGGTGCGATCACCGAGCAAGTTACGGGTTGTGCTCGCTTCGTTTAAGATTTTGACTGTTCTTCGTATTGTATACTTGCTGGGCCCTTTTTAAATGTTTTAACAGCATTTCATGTGTTCTTATTTGCAATTCAGCGATGTTACCCATCTAAAATTTCAAGAATTAAATATCGGCGAACGTGTGTTTTTCGATTATTCCTCGTCGGGCGTGTACAATAAGATAGGGAGAGTCGAGAAGCAAGAGTTTAAAAACAATAAAGAGTAAATATGGGGAAAGTTTTGAGAGCGTTTAGATGTCTCATTCTATCAGGGGATTAGGCGATAGGGGTGGGTTGGTTTGAGGGGTCAGAGGGGGACGAAGAAGGAGGCGTAGGACAATCAGTTACGTCTCTGACACGTCGCTGTACAGCGACGTGGTAGATGTGAACCCGCATGCTGCGTTCATCTTCAGTCAAGGGAGCTTTAGGGCCAAGATGAACGCTTTATACGAGTCCACGGTTGGGTTGGATAGCCGTATAATTACTGCCTCTGCCGTCGCAAGTATCCGCTGTCGCAGGAAATTTAAGTGTCTATTCACCACTTGATAGATGACCTGGAATGACGGGTTAACGTCAACCCAGTGGCCTCTGTTAACCCAGTGGGCCACAATTGCTCTAGAGACTGACGCTTCCAAGCATTTTACAGGCTAAATGATTAATAATCTAAAATGTTATTTTGCCTAATTTGACTTGTGCAGTTTTTTTATATTCTTAAATCTGTAAGCCTTTAGAAGGTAAAACATGGTCGAACCTGTTGACTGCTTTGTCGGTAAATCCACATTTATATATGTTGATGAAAATTAATTGAAAACATTTTGTCATATACAATAAGCGGTATGCCAATCACTTTTTTCAACTAGTCTGTAGTCGTTGTACAATATTTAAATTCTTGTTGGGTTATTGTTGATTCCAGAACTCTAGCTTAAACATGAATGAGGGTCCCTAAGGTTTATGAACACAAAGATTTTGCGCTGGGGCTTTTGGGTCTTCACTTGAAATAATTAACTCAGCACGTGTTTCTACATAAAATTTGCATTTTGATTAAAATTGGGAACACTGAAAGGATTTAGATCCCAAAAGTTTATTTTCAGTGATCTCCATTTGTTACTACTAGAAATATTGGGGTGAATATGATTTTCCTTTTACGCTCCTGTAATGTCTACTGTAAATTGGTGAATGGAATTAATTCATGCAATAATTAATGAAATAAGGAATTAATGAAAATTATTGAAATTAAAAGTACGCAGCTGGAGTGAGATTACTGTTATTTCGGTTCAGAAAAACCAATTGAGCGCCGCAAATTTAGTGAGCTAGTTGACTCCGAATCCTGTAGCATGTAAAATGGAAAGAGCCTTTTGATAAATGTGATTGAAGCATTTCCAAAAATAGAACGTTTTTTAGTTTCACGATCTTCGGTAATTTTTAAATTAAGTTGGTAAGCTCTTCCCATTTTTTGCTTTGATCAGTTTAGTAGCCTGGTGGTGTACTTTCATTTTTTACAATTATTTGGAAAAACATTGAACACGTCTAATTTGACGGAGAAAGATACTGCCAACTGACTACATGAAAAAAGCTATGTGGGCGGAAAACACCAAATTTTATTTCAGCTCTGACTAAACTTTTGCAATTCACTTGCCTAATTTATGAGTCATATGTAGCACGAAAGAAAGATCCAAAAAAGAAATAAATTTGTCATAGGAGTGGGTGTTTATGACACCGAAAGCAAACACACCCTCTAGGTTAGGGGTCATTGGTGACTTATTACCCTCCTCCGCAGTGCTTCAATGTTTCATATCTGCTTATCACTTAGCACCCCAGTTATACTAGTAAAACGCGTATTCAGTACTACGCATCCGCGGTTGGCGGGAAAAATTGGTTTGCTGAAACGAGGCTCTAGCTAACTGCGAGAAAATACGTCAATTTTTCAGTTCATCATTGGCGTTCGATAAATATTTTCTGAGGATTATAACCGATGGGTTTAAAAATCCGTTGTTCGCTCTCATCAGAGCCAATAAAATATTTTTTCGATTTTAGTGGATCAAAACAATGAAAGCAGATGAAACGGAATAAAATGCTACAAAAATTTTAAAGAAGTCTTTTTCCTTAGCCACACTGTCGTAAACCTCATTTATATTTCCAACTGTATATATTTGATATGCATTATTTTAACAAAATCGCCCACAAACCTTTAAAAATGTTTAACTTGATCAATTCGGCAAATAATCTTTAAATCGGCTGATTGGAAAACCAATATAGTTTAATAATGAATTTGATGTCTGTTAGATTGATTTTCACACCGTTCACACTTTTTAAGCAAAGTATAAGCTTTTATAGAAGAAACATTTAATTTTAACTGTTTTGTGTGAAAAGTGGTTGACTAATCGCATATTCACCGTTTTTAATAAAATGAGCCTTGTGCATTTTAGTATGAGTTTTGTTTTATATTAACATAATTATATTTATCAAATCTGTTTCTGTTTAACTGTCTTCTTCTGAGGTGCAAACCACAGAATATTCACTAACTATTTTTTAACCTCAGTTAGTATGGGCTGAGTAAGTTTACTTATTCAGCACGCAGACTTCAAGTCTTGGCAGCTGAGCCGTATCAAATCTTTACGGAAAATTCTTTAGGTAAACACTTGCCATGGTTACATTCCATGGCACCATGACACCATTTTTCGAAAAATCATAAACGCGAAAAGCCCGTTCAGGTTTCGGTCCACTTTTCTGTTTTCGAGAAATCTCTTTTTAACTAGTGCAAGGAGTGAACTGCAAATTTCAATTTCCATTGTAGCAGTTTTGTAGTTGTAGTTTATCGCTGTCCTCAAAATTTTGGATAGTAGTTCAGTTTTTATTTCGGATTTTAATTTCTATGTCAGATTGATAAGCATGTTATGTTCTGGGTTCACTTACCCCCGAAAATATTTTTTTTTCTTTTGTTGTTGGGTTAAAAGTTGCCAAAAAGGAATTTAGGTGTTATACAAACACTAATATTGTGGAATATTCGGTATGCACTGCTGTGTTAACATTAAATAACCAGTAAGAAATATATATCTCTTTCCGATGCCTCACATACTCATCTTTGATATGTTTGGTCATTCTGAATTACAAGAGTTATTTCAAATTATCCTGCTGCTCCTGGGTTCTATTTATTCCGACGCTTTCGTTGGCACCGAAAAATACTGACGAGCTATATATATCCATTATGATATTTACTAAAATTCTGGCTGATCTACTATGGGGAAAGTGTAAATTCAGTCCAATATTTTTTAAACCCAAGGTTGGTGTCCAAATTCTGGTTTGTCCCAGTAATTTGCCATTTTTGAAAATTAATTCAGGAAATAAAAATCTCTCCCACGTCCGAATACAAAACAATTATGCAATCAGGTTATAATAATTTACTGAGGCAAACCAATTGATTCGATTTAGAAATTTACGCCAACGGAAAAATCAAAAAATTCGATTTAAGCAGGCATTCGTGTTGTTTACTATTTGAATCATTAAAATCCTTTTTGGTTTGAGACAATTATGTCTAAAATTCAGCAACATTTATTTTTGTGCACTCCTGAGTTCGAGACCATGTTTAGTATTATTTTTTATGTGAAAGCACAAAATGTACGTTTTATTTAACTGTATATGTGCAAATTTTGATTGATAGTTTGATGGTCGATTTCGACTATCCCCACCGCTTAATTCACAGCAGGCTTAAAGCAAGTGGGCAGAATTGCGCATGAATTAGTTTAAAGTAAGAGTAGATTTGCAATGCATCTCCCTTGCTAGGTCTTCCATCACGTTCCCGTGCTACATACGTGGTCCTATACGGATGGGGGCAATAAGCTGGTGGCAGCAGCCGTTTAATTGGTACGGTAGCTGTTGTTGGTTCTACCAGTGGGTGGAAGTTATCGTGCTGATAATTCCGGGCGTATGCAGACTTTGTTACTATTTGCGTGTCGGTAGTTGAGGCTTCATATACTTTTGTAACCATTCCATATTTTCTGGACAAAATGACGCTTTTGCGACAGTTAGAGAGTTTAACTTTAAAAACAATTCACTTTCTTAACTGGTCATACTCCAAGAAACCTGGAAGACAGACAGTTTTAAACTTAAGCATAGATTAAAGGAAACCGTGTGTTTTACTTCAATAGTGTTAATAATTATTAATGAATACTGACAGCATCAAACTTTTCCTTGGCCCTTGGTCACAGTGCAGGCTTACAGCCTCGATCTATAATTCCCAAATCTTATGAAACCACTGTTAATTAAAATTCTAAATAGTAAACGGGGTATTTTATGCCTAGATAAAAAGATTTTTGATGATGATGAACAGATGAAGGCTAAAGCCTGTAACAAATTGACTTGCCATTGAGTTTGGAAACAGGCAGACTTCAAATCACCAGGAAATGTCTAGGTTCTGCTTCAAAAAAGGTGATATCTTACTTTCCAGTAACGAATTTCACCTAAGAGTCTAAATCTTAATCTGAAAAATCATGGCAAAATGCATGCTTTCAATCAGTCAGCAAATCGCAAAAATGAACTATATTCTTTGATTTTGAAAATATGCATTAACCTAAAATGGATTATTAATATTCGCAGTTAGATCCTTCTATAAACTGACAAATACATGCTTTAAGTGGCTTTGGGATTGCAATTATTTTTAAGTTTTTGTGTAGAAAATTTATAAGATGACGAGGTGTCTTCTTAGGACATCCTTAGAGCTTTTCTGGTCAGGTTGCTGAGGGAGATACAAAAAACTCTAAGATTGTATCAATAGAAGTAAGGTACTATCTGATTGAATATTAGCAGAAATTCTGAAATATATGATAGTTTTGAAAGGATTACTTAAGGGTTTTTGTACGGATGATTCTTAGTTAGCATAATCTAAAGATATTTTGGACATATCAGAATGTCATCTCTTAAAGAGCTGCTTTCAGCCCCCTTTCAAAGTATGATATGAGTTCTTTGTGCCGTCTTCTGAAATGCATAGTTTCGTTATTTTTCTTAGATGGAATTTGCGCAGGTTGTAATTTTGAAAGTCAGAACACTTGTGTAACGGCACGTAAGAGTCAAAACACTAAGGGAACCGTAATTTTTTTAAACTATCCAGCACACATTTTTTAAGTGCATAATTTAAGAAAACTTAATTTGCTAATAAAACTGCAGGATTTGGACGACGTTTCCTATAAAACATTATATTTATAGGGGTTAAGAAAATCAGGGATAACGGGTCAAAAACATTAAGTAAGCAATGCGAAGTTCGTTAATGTAGTCTAAAATATTCTTTTTTAAAGAGCCAACATCCTGCTATGACTGTAGGTCACAAAACGAAAATTCATTTTGTATTTCTCTTACGATTGCATGAGATAGCAAATCTAGGGTAAATGATACTGGCTGATGGATGTACTTTGGCTACCCATGAAAACAATATTATCAATGAAATCATAATTCTCGAAGATGGAGTAGACAAAATCTTCCTGGGTGGTTTAGTTGCCAGTATATGACCTGTAGTTTAGATCTCAAAATACGTGTACCTTAAATACCCCGTTTTTGGGGGCTTAAAATTTGGAGAAGTTAGTTTCTTTTAACTTTCCCTGTAATCTGTCACTGCCTACACGACGTTTTATGATATGAGACTGGTGATTTAATCAACTTAGGGGTTCACTTCCCTGCCCTCCAATAAGATTGCAACTTTATGCAAATCCGAAAAATTTAATTTAGTTATAAATCATAAACTGTCCTGCATTTATATACAGAAAATATTCAATATGATTTACCTAACTACATGTTTACGCTCGATAAGCATGTGACATCATTTTTAGAATATACTGCGTTGGCGAAGGGAAAAATGCCCTTCCGCTTTGTGGTGGAGCATCAGCAGTCCACGCTGACGTTTTTCGCTAAATTACACGAAACATTTTTTCTATGAGAAAATATTTTGCGAAGAATATTTTATGCATTTTTATGTGTGATTGGTAAGATGCTCTATGGTTATGGGAATTTGTTTATAGCTAACTGCTATTGAAATCATAATTAAATCATTTCCATGGCCTCCAATTGCACAGCAATCGCGTCAGAAAATTTCGATTTCAATCATACAAAAGGCATGACTGAAATTTAAGCTACCACTTGCATCCTTCTGTGAGGCTCTATTCCTCTTGATACTCACAGAATTATGAAGATTGAAAACTCGGACTTCGCTAAGTTCCATGTATAATTTTCTTGCGAAGAAAAGAAGCTAGCTCTTTTTTACCAAGTCCTGATCTCCACCAATAGCCATTCGTGCTCTTGAAATTCGGGACGACCTAGCAAATGCTATGTATGATACCGATGCATAACGTACACAGAACAGAAGCAAAAGAAGAAGTAAGAGATTTGGCATTTTTTATCAAACATCGGATGATAGTAACTAATTAAGCGATAAAACACAGCATATTACAGAAACAAATATACAGGTGGCGGTAGAGAATAAAAGTGAACTTATTCTTGTGAAACAACGCAAAAAAAATAAAAAAAGAGTTATTAAACGGAAATTGCGTTCACTCCGTATCATAAGTTTTGTCGGACTGCAAACACGTCTTCCATTATCCGTTGATGTACGCGAAGGAGGACCTGAAAAACCAAAATTATAAACATGAAATATCGAAACATTTAAATATTAATTCAAAAAGCGGACGGCAGAAAGCATTCCACCTACTAAACTGAATCAACATCGGAGCTCATACCACTGTTACTGGACAAAAGCCTATTCGTTTCATACTATGTACTCCCGAACGCAATGTAACGGCCTTACTATTTTAAAAAGTTCGGATGACGTATGTAACTTTGAAATCTGACTACATTAAGTAGTCGCCTTTAATACTTAACAAGTCAGCAAAATGCAAAAAGAATAAATAAAAAGTGGATAATCTAATTAAAATCTTATAAACGTGTTAAAAATAGGCTGATACTTAGCATTTGATATGCATGGAATCCAAGCGCTATGTTTAATTAAGCAAATATTTCCTGCTCGTTTTTGCGAACTTTTTCACAAAGGCTGAAAAACGGATGTCTAGATTCGAATCTGTAGAAACTTCTTATATTTTAAAATTTCTTCCTGGCAATTTTAGAACATTGGATATAGAAAACTGACAAACAGAAACAACTTCATTTATTCTTCAAAATATGTCTGTTTTTTGTTTCTTACTTTGAAGGAGGTTTTAAACTATACAACTTAAAAAAGAAGCTGCAATTCAGTTTTCATGTAAAAATTGTTACTAAGGTACCATTGTGAGATCGATAAGCATGACACAAAATTCAAAGGAATTTAATTCTTACCAAGATGACGATTTTTACTCAAGGTCTTAAGGGTATCTATAAAACCTTCCTCCCTGAAGAGGGCAACTTAAACAGTGGAAGTTTATATTCACTAATTTTGGTTCGGTTATCAATCTAAATACATATAATGAAAAACCTCTAAAAATGGCTTTTTGTGTGCGTTTAAAAAAAATTCTTCTTACACGATCGGTTAACAGAAAATATATCTTTCAGTTGTAGGAAAAGTTGCTATTAGGCAGATCTTTGACTCCATTAGACTTTGCACCATTGCTCTCTATTTTGTAAAATTCCTTATAGGTATACAATGTTTTCATTAGCTGTAGCACACCTTATGCGAGAGTTTTGTGATACTCTCTTAAGTATCCATGATATTTTTTAAAGGACACACATTGACTTTTCATTTTGGAAATTATAAACTAAAGGCACAGGTAGTTCACTTTCGAAAAAATTTCTCTCCAAAGTTTAACATTAGATGGACAGATCATTTTCTACTAAAGACGCTTTAAAGACTACTATGGCTTGTAAATTCTATGAAATAGTTTAGGCTTATAGAGATTATTGAAATCGCAGACAATTTAAATCGCAGGCAAACCACCAGTTTAATAGTTAATTTTAACAACCACAATTTTTGCAGAGGACAAAAAGTCAAACACTAAAATGCTGACATCATGGTGCCACTGACGAATCTTTGAATAATACTGTATACTTATCAGCATTTCTACCTCCAACACATAGGAAAAGGATATTCAACTGAGCGTAGACATCTTAGACTTTGACTGCTGCAAATTCGCTCATCCTATAGACATGGATAAAACAGCAGTTCTAGACAAACTATTGCCAAATGTTAACTGAACAAAAGCTGCGTCAAATTCTGTGCAACTCATCTCACAATAGTAGATAAGTTGGTGTATTTTGCGGAGTTTATTTCAAAAAAATATGCAAAGTCAATTACATAATTGCAAATCGTACCTCCTAGCTCTCTGAGTGGAGTGTTGTGGCATACATTTCAACATAAAACTGAGGATTAACGCACTTCTTGCACGGACAATGGTCTTTTACGAGGATGAGACGTGCAAAGTGTATGACAGCCAAGTAAACAACCTCAAACTTGTTCGCGTACTATGCCCTCAAAATTACAGTAGGTAAAGTAGCAGTTATAAATCCGAAAATACTGAAATCTTACAAAGAACTAGCATCCTGGGTACTCAAATGCCCATGCCTTTTTCACTTAATAAATTGAATTGAATTGAAAATCCTCGGTATCCGTGCTAAAGTGACATGGAGACCACTGCAGTGGAGTGACTACCTTTTCAGGATGGTCGACGAATGCCTGCCTAAGCGAGTCTTCAACGAATACATACCTGCGGATGGTCTCAGACAGGCTGTGCACTTTGCCCTAAAGCCAGCAGAATTGCCGCAGTTCAGACAAAAATAAGACTCAGCAGACTAAAATGCAACCAATAAACAACGCCAGCACCCAAACACCGCCACCGCGTTGCAATATCAATGGACATTTTGGGCACGGATAGTACCCGTCAAGCATCTGTGGACCCAATGCCATCTCAACACGAAAAACTCGCCTCTCATCTCACAACGACCCTACTGCCGCCATCCCCCAGTGTGGGCAACATTATCTTCCTGCAAAGCATTGCCACCAAGCATTGCTCACCGAGGATGGTATACTTCAACCTGTTCCTTTTTTATCATTTCGCATATGTCTGGTCTTTTACCTGCAATGCATCGAATTTAGTTCGGCAAACGAGTACCTGAGATCCTGTCATCGACTCGTCACCCGCGCCTCATCTACACACACCGGTCATTGCATGGTTCTCGGTCGTTATATGCTGCTCCTTCAATAAAACACCGCAATTTAAACCCCATTACAACACCTCATTCTACCTGATTACACATGCTCTAAAGTAACTGATAAACTATCTTCTCAGCATAACATGCATGCCAGCATAGTACCACGATGCAGCTCTCCTTAAGTAAGCATGTGATTTTCTTTGTCCTCGTAGATATGATGGACAAAATGCCGCATAAAGAACATGAACAACTTACGTAAGTTCATACCATTTTTTTTGTTGTACCCTGCTGCGTGACATTGTGACCGGCTCGTGTATGGCAAGCCTAGACAGCGAATCTAGCCCTTTCAGTCCCTGCACCCAAGCAAATCCAATTCTTTTGCGTGCCTCAGCCAGTTGACTGGTGCATGAAGTTATGAACAGAGGTGAGGCTGTTGATATCGAATCCATCCTGCCATAAATCGCTGCATTCCCCAACATCATAAATATGCCGCATCTGAAGCCATGATACTGCATCGCGAGTTGTGGCTGAAAACATTACCAACTCACAAGATAAACCGGTTCTTTTGTGAGTATTTTGGATTAAAGTAATCGCTCCTCTCCATGCGGCCTCTATGACACTATCATGCATGTGCGACACGAACCGCCATGTCATGTCATGAGCACTAGATTTTTTGTGGCGGTCATCGCAACCGCGTCCACTTTCGATCGGATAGACACTCTCTTGACATTGAACAATGTATCTAAGTTAGGAGGTAGTGCGCTAGCTGCTGCACGGGGTCACAAGTGTTTAGCACACTTTTTCATCAAAAAATTTAAAAATGAAGTCTTAGGTTTTTTGTTAATGACTAAAAACATAGCCGCTGGCTAATCAAAAAGTCAAATTTGCCAGCGACTTATCACGACAAATACATCATTTATAGTGAAACCTAAACATCAGGGACAATGTATGCATAAAACGTGTACGTCTGTTATCTAGAATTCTTAATACTATTCTCCTTTTATCATTTAAAAATGCGGGATGGTTCGCATCTCAGTTAATGGACCATCTTTATCATTATAATTTCACGGTATGCCATTGCAAATATTCTCGATTTATATCACCGACTCTGACTGGCGTTTCTTTGAGCGATTTAAAGTCAAATATCTGGCTTGTTCGTTCTTATCTAACACTTTTCAGCTGACACGTTGCTCTTTACTTATAGTTTTCCTTCAAAACTACTGTAGGTTTAAGAATGAGTAGGTTCCTACCTCACCGGTCATGCACGCTATTTAACTGTCTGAAGACAGTACAGCAAATGAAGCGGACATTGATTATATTACTAACAGCGTCCCATTATCTTTTACTTAAATGCCAGCACCTTGCAGATATTTATCGATTTAACCATTTAATGTGTATTGCATCGTTAAAGCCCTTAGATGGCAGAATGGATCGCTTACGAAGCATTAGAAAACAAGGTTATTCCAGTTCTCAGAGTGACATTCCTTGTGCTTTATACTAGACATTTCACGCAAAGCCTTCGATTGTATTCCAGAAACAGAGCAGAAACTGATTTATTGGCACACATTAGCACATTTTTTTACCTATAGTCACCTTGCGAATAAAATATAACAAATATAAAAAGACGCCAATTCACAAATTAGAAGAAAAATACTCTATTAATTCTTTGGCTCTTTTAAAACAATCAATATTATCGATATGTTTTCATCGTCAAATTACTGTCATCAGAAAAAAGAACCTCTGAATAACGCATACAGCTGCTGGGATTAGTAGAATACCCAGTGCACCCACAATATTTTAGTCTTTGTCACAGGTTTTCACTCTGATATTTAGATAACTATATGATGGGTCCACAATAATACGTGATGTATTACCAATTCTAAAAATAATACGATTTTAAATCCATCCTTCAAGGCTTTACCTAAAGGTCTAACCAGAATACTGCTCAAACAGTCTGATTAGATTAATTAATGGAAATTATTTGGATATCTTTATTGCCCTAAATTTCACTTCTTTATGACATCTTTTGATTCTTACATGGCTTTGAGACTTAATCACACATGGGCGTGATTTGTGACAGCTATACGACTGTGTGCAAACAGAGGTCATTTTTAGACTCAATAGGTCCGATCAGCTATAGTTACTTGCTGTTTTCACTGAACCTTACAACACTGTTCTTTTGAATAAGTGTCGCTTTCAAGTCAGGAAGTGAATTCACTAAACACTGGTAAATAAATCTGGACGAATGAACAAAAAATTGGAAAGTTAATCGTATCTGGTTAAATTAGGTTTCGCAAATGCTTATATACTCCTCCTGCGACTTGACACGGTAATACGAACGCCCTGGCGTACGTAATAAGGTAACATGGTGCTAATTTCCAGGAAGGTTTACCCTTCTGTAAACCAAAACTTTACTGTAATCCGATAGTTAATTGTAGCCTTAGCTTTTTATCCTGATTTCTCATTAATGAAACGTAAAGCCACCTGTATAACGGTGATTTTAAATTCCCATGTCCACCATAATGGGCCATTCAAGTAATCCCTGCAAAAATTTATCTTCCTTTAAAGCATCAAGGTTCTCCGTCTACCTTGTAAGAGGCTCTGTTGTACCATTTCAGATAATTTATCCATGTGATTAAATCTTCCCATAAAACCTCTCTAGAATTAAGCTTTTGAGAGTGGAATGCCAAAACCAGTTTTGACGAGTACGGTGAACCGAAGTCCTGAACCGGTGAACCGAAGTCCTGAATGGCAGATTTTGATTGCGCTTCTTCTCGGTCGCCTGCAGTAAAGGTGGCTCCTCAATTTTCGTACAGTTTTGTTGATTTTCTATGCACCTGTAAATTCAAATGTATTTTCTAAGAAGGATTATGCACAAATATTTTCTGGTATTAATTTGGCAGTAAGTTACGTATCATTTCACATTTACACTCCAAGCTGGAGCACATTTCTGGTTTGAATTTTTTTTGATTCCAGAATATCTTGGAGCCAAAGTTACCGCTGCATTAATATTCAGGGTTTTCATTCTTCAAACTGTATACTTTCCTTATAAGTAGAGGCATTACTTCCCTTATTACATGAGGACGATATTTTATAGGGCTCCTAGAATGTTGAAATGGAGTTCGACTGTAGAATTTACTGCATTCGAATCATTTATAACTGGACAACTTTGAAATTACTAAAATGGATATTGCGTGGTCTTAAAATCTGCGAAACTTTTACCCTTTGAAAACAGGAAGATGTTTTTTTCTTTGTGCGTTAAAGTTGAAAAAGAAGACTTGATTTTTTTCAATTGACTAAAACAAATAATATTATTTGTGCATTTCTGCATTTAAATTTCTATGAATAACACCTGTACTGTTTTATTAGTCTTCTTTACGGATTGGTGATTTGCAAGTTGCCAAAAACGACATACATTCAGCATCCGGCATCTCGTCTTCTGTGAGATATCTTTGGGTTGTGTTGCTGAATAAACATTTTAAAACCCACGTGGATTATTCTTCTTCGTGGGAACTGCATTTAATAATTTTTAACAATTCTTCAGATCGGCTCATTAAAGAAACGTAACGTGGCTGTTCTATTTCCGTTAGAAATAGCCTCAAAGATATGCAAACCTTCTTTCAGGCAGCACGAGTTTGTGCAAACGAACTTTTGTTTCATCAACTTCATTCATTTTATTTCGGTTTCTTAGATTTTACCTGTTTTTGATCTCTTATCGATTCATCATTATCTTATAGGCTTACCGTCAACGAACTCTGCAAAATTATTTTCATTGTACGTTCTCTGTAGCGGCCAAGCTATGTGTATTCATGCGCTGATGAAGCCGAGCTGCAGTCAGTCAGGGAAAATACCTCCCTAACTGCGTTCTTAGTCACTTCTGATGTTCTTGTGGACATCTTGCAGACAGTCAGGATTCACATATTTCTTTCCGAATAAACGCTTTAAGTGAATCAAGTTCAATTTTGCCAATTCGTTTACGCAGGATATCTGACAGCTTGACAAAACAGTTCGGCCAAGTAAAGTAAATTGCATTTGCTAGTCACTTGTTAAACCTATAATATTGCATGCCACTTTTAATAAAATGGACTTTGAAAGCTTCTTCTTCTTTCCACGTACTTCTAATACAGGGGACTATAAACCTCCCTTTCTGGTAGTTCAGAAGATCGCTTGCAAAATTCCAGCCAATGAAATTATGACTTTGTTCTCAATCTAGTCCTATCAGTAACTCGAAGAGAAAAATCCGTCCTTACCCTAACAATATACCCGACTCTAATTCTAACCTTAACCTTAAATTTCAACTTGACCGGTGATCTAACCTTTTCACTAGCACTTCCTTCTCCCGAAATTCAAACATTAACTCTAACATTAATAGTATGCTTTCTGGAAAGTAGCCTTAGTTCCTGAATAGGTTAACTTCCTATTCCCTTGTCTTACACACGTAAGACTTTTAACTTGAAGTTCGGCGGGATTCATGCATAAATATGAGCACATATTGGTCTTCAAAGGAACTGTTTCTGCAATATGAATTTTCAATATACATTTGATTTCAAGAAAACTTATCTGAGGACCATGGCGCTGACCACGATTATGTCGGGTCCAGTGGATAACTACTTTCATCAGCTTCTATGTAGACATGCTAAACTGAATTCTGTGTGTCAAACACAATCCGGTGTGTTAGCTGTGAGATTACATGATTACTATGTCTCATCGAAAACTTGCTCACTTCTCCTGCAGGTAAGTGGTCAGCGTCTCTCCGAGGTTGCATTCTTCACCAGTAGTGGTTGTTCTGGAGGATGGGTGGATTCCTGCGAGCAATCGGCCAATGCCGAGTGTCCTGTATTCCCACAGATATCTATCCAGACACGACTGGCAAGTACACACAGCCTGCATCTCGTGGAATCCCACGACGCCATACACGTGTGCACGCGCATCGGCCAGCTGACGCGATTTTTATAGTCGCTTGATGGGATGGAAGGCGTAGGCGTAGGATTAACGCGAGTAATTACGTATACGCAAAGTGGTCACGTAACTGTGCTGAGTCAGACGTGACGTTGGCGTAGAATTTAGGTTCATCTTACCAGATACTTCCCAACTACTTACGGTTTGCGGTGTTTCACACCTCTTTCAGAAATTTCAGTGTAATTAGGCGGTTGCACTCAATTAATTAACATTTTACAATTACGTTACGTGATCTTGAGAACCATTGTTCATAAGTTTACATCTTAATCATTTCTTGGTACCGTCAAGGTCAGCTGTCCCAAAGACCTCTTGAACAGACGTCTTAGGCAATAAATAATCAGCATGTTGGTATCCAACGTGTACTTTACAGCATGGTGGGCGCAAATATGGTTATTTGAGGGCCAATTATTTGATAATGATAGTTAGCCTACTCCAAATCTACCGCACCCTCTCTACTCCCAGCTACTTGAGCCTTGGCGAAGTGGCTGGCAAATCTAAACAGCTCATATACGCGTGGCATTCATGCCTGATCCGCGCACAATAACAGTAAGAGCCTGGCTCAGATCTTGAGCATGAGTACCATCGTGGCCTTATTCACAAGGAGCCAGTGCAACTTGGCTCCCCGAGGACCAAGTTATCCCTTCGTTTCGAAGTTTTCCCAGTCGCAGGTTGTAGCGTTCGGGTGGGGCACTATCTGGGGTTAGGCCTGACCGGCTAATGACGGCTACTGAGCCAGAAATTGATATTCCAGTCTTCCTTGTCTTTTATGGTAATGTTCATTTGCCTATGACACCAGCTACTGTGCGGCTGCTGGTGGAGCTCAAGAGTGAACCCGAATGCACAACGTGACGAGTGAGTTCCACTGCCGATCGGGAAGTGTTCATAAACGAATGTTTATATTCCCGATCTAAACCGGCAAGACAGCGAACCGATGGCTCAATGCTTAGAGCGTTGGACGTCTGATCAACAGGTTGTGGGTTCGAACCTCACGTGGAGCACCACCTGGGGTTGGGTATGACTGGCTGATGACGACGGATAAGCCAGAAATGGCCATTTCAATATCCCTTGTATTTGATGGGATTGTTACTCGGTTTCTACTACAATCACTACGTACCACTATACGGCTGCTGGCAGGGCTTGAGAATGAGCGGGGAGTAAGCTCCATTAAAGGTCGGTGAGCGTTCAGCAACGAATGTGTTCATGATAGTTTAAAAACGCGCTAGTTAGTGTATAGGGAGGAGTGGTGTTGTTTAGTATACAAATACCTGCACTGCCCTCGCGCAACCTCACTCTTTTTTTCCTTCGTACGAGGTGCTCAGCCATTTGCGGCTGGTGCGACGTGATTTCACGCCTGTGCATGCGCAAACTTTCCCCAGGTATGGTATTCTCAAGGGTTCGTAGCCATATTAGCAAGACTTAGACCCTCATCTTATCCCCCAGCGCATCTCCTGCTTGGCCCTTTGTAAGGGTCACGTTAACATAATGGGCATTTCAATGTCATTAATTCCTCTAATTTTCTTGTGGTAAGTTGATTCATTTGATTAGTTATTTTTTCTGGTGTGTACGAAATTGATTTTTGACTGGCTCCTTTCTAACCTAGTTTTATACCTCTGTCGCAACCCGCTTTCTTAAATTTAGTCAATAGGTCACTGTCCCCAAATGGGGTTGTGGCTTTACCAAACCTGGAGAGGTCATCACACCGACTGACCAACACCACACTGGTGCGGCTATCGTTTTTTCCGAGGCGTCTACTGAGGTTCATTAATTTCACGTTTGCTTTTTATTGTAAACCAGCTAACTTTTTCATTCCCACGTGATTACTTGCGTCCAGAGTAGTTTGTTTCTTTCTATTACATAGATATCTTGATCACAGCAGCACCAAAAACATGTAAACGACTTCCACCGGGCTGCTTCATGGTGGGGGAAATTTCGCCTGAAGAGGGACTCCGACGACATGAACGTAATTTATGCCATAACTCAGGGAACAAAGGATAGGTCAGCGAATACTATGGGATTGGTGGTAATACGACTTTGGCAGATGGAGCTAAATTAAGCAAAGGAGAACGCAAACCTAATTCGAACCCTATCCATTTTTTCCCGTTATGGTTATCATTCGTTGCCAGGTAGGTGGTTTTGCACAACAACGTTTTGCCCCAGCAAGTGTGCAGTTTGCTGAACCAGATGGTTTTTTCTCTCTGACCAATATGCACGATATCATTCCTAGCTGATCTGGCCCACTTTTAGTCGTACCCTTGACGGGAGTAAGAATCAGGCCTACTCTGCACGATCTTTCATCATCAAAGCAAAACGGATGCATTTTGAAACCACTGCGGCGTCCTCATAGTCGCCGCTTGGAAAGTTGCCATTTGACCCGATACTTTGGTCCTCCTATCGCCAGCGAAATATTCTGTGACCCTATTAACCTGGCAACGAAGGCTTACCCTAACCAGCACAATGGATATAGTTAGGTTTACGTTGGCATGTAGTACGGTCGCGTATTACTCATTGACCTATCCTTTATTCCCTGAGTTGGGTTGCCATTCGGACCTATGGGAAAGATAAAATGAGACTCGTTGATTGCATTGGATGCCTAGCTAGAACTGGAATAACTGGGTGATTCGCTTAAGGAAACCGCCAATTGTTAGCAACTTGACCTCCACTTGAGTACAGGAACTCTCAACCTCAAAAATGCGATAGTATTTATTAATTACTTGCTGTAGACTTACTTGCTTTCCTAAAATCTTTCCCTTTGAGTCTGTCGCCACCCTCAGCGCAGACTAGCATACCCACCTATTTTTATTTCGTTCGTTGTTGAATTCATTTCCAAACTCGACATTTTTTGCTACAGAGCCATGACCCCTTGAGTACAGCAAACGCATTCTGAGGACATTGAACCGAGGTTCTCCGTCTACTGTCAGAGTATACCTTTATAAAGTCATCTTTCAAACTCCTTCAAGGTTTAGCACGCCTTCATAAGTGTCTCCCACCCTCTCAAAAGTTGATACTTTGAAAGTCCTAAGAATATAGGGACGCTTATTGTGCGGTAGCAGAAACTAATCAACCCATAGTGAGGACACCCCTCAAATATTAGAAAGCTTTGTGAGCCCTCAAATAGCACCGGATCATACAAATGAAGGCGATAGTAAACTAAAGACAATGGTCCATGGTATTTTACGGACATTTTCAATGACATTTTTGTGAATCGCTAGGTAAAGTACATATTCTCTATTTTAACCTTTCGACAATTGAGTACTCGGCTCACGGCAATATCAAAGGGCACTTATTAATTCCTATTTTCTTCCAGTTTTCTAGGCGTGCTGAAATAATCAGTTCTATGTGGATGCTGACACTTGCTTGATAATGTCAAAATAACTCGCAGCTCCCACTTATGTTTAAATAACGAAAGGTCTTTTACTTGAGTGCGAACGTACTCCCGAACATGGGCAGTTCACTGAAACATACTACGAAAGGAGAGACCGGAATTACAGCTGGCTACCCTCAAATTCTCTGCTCAACCGCAGGTACATGGCAGAAATTCTGAACGAATACCTCCATATTCGATTTTCCTGGAGCTGAAGGCGAAAAAATAGCTGTCAGCGGCTTCGGCATCCATCCATCCCAGGTGGGTGGTAGAAGCCTTCCAGATCGTACAATTTGAACGCACGCATAGATAGAGGTTTGAACAACTTCTTTCGATGTCTGTTTAATGTATTTGAAAATAACAGGAGCTAGTATCCTGCACCATGGAAGTCCATTAATTTTTCCCTAAGGATATTTAATACTGTCCAAAATGTCAAAATAGCGGGAATAGCCCACAATCATTCATACGGGAGTACACCATTAATGGACTCATTGTCACCTAGTTAACGTGAGAAATTAATCATATCAATCAGCTTTGCTTTGAATGAAAGTCCTTGCTTTTGTGTGTCGAGAAGACAGGATGCAGGTCTTGTTCCTATCCATCAATTTTGTGCGTCATATTTTTTTTGAGGCAAGAGTAGGGCATCCTATTGGATTATAAACCTGTTCGACAGAGTATAGAGGTGAATGTGTGCATTCCAGGTATGTGTGTATTATAAAGAGAAAGAAGAAGGTGGTGGTGATTCACTCGCTAGAATATGGTTTACTCGTCCGAGTATTCGTTCACTTACTGGAATCCATCGTCAGAGAGTATAAATTCGTGCATTCTTTATTTAGCGTTAACTTATGTATATGTCCTCAATTTTTTTCCTAAAGACGAATCGCATTTCTATTACCCAATGAAAAGGTCTGTTTTGGAAATCTCAATCCCTAATCAGCAGCATCTGTTTAAGAAAATTGAGACACGAGCGTTTAAAAAAAACTTTGCTCGCCTGAAGTTTTGGACTCAATCTCCAAGCCATCCTAAGACAGTGGGTCCAAAACGCTAAGCAAATAAGGCTCTTTCTATCGGAGATCAAGTTGTCCTCTTCCCAGCTGATTCCTGAAAATGGCCTTTGGCAGCAAAAATCATTGAATTTTCTTTATTGTGCCTGTACATCATAACAAAGCCCTTAAATAAATCCTGAATAAAAACTTCATTTTTACTCAGGTCGGCATACCTACTTATAGTGCCCACACAAATATGATTCTGTGAGGATGGGATATAATCTTCTTATGCGCACTGAATAATACTGTCTCCTTTTTATGGAATTTTGAATGGATGGTATAGATGAAAACCGAAGAGAGTAGTTACCCACTAATATGAAGTGGAAATTTAACAGATAACAAGATCTGAACACATTATACATCAATATTTGTTGTTAAAAATAACGGTATGCATAATTTAGAAGGCTTCTGACAACATTGCAGTTCATATATGGATCTGCCTAAAAAGGACCAACTAGACGTTAATGTTTAACCTGTCAAATGCATCCGTGGCCTCCGGAATGCTGTCCGCAGATTTCCAGCCTTTTAACTTCTCTGTCACTTCGTCTCTCGTGTCGTAGAGAACGAAATGTGATACCTCGTTTGCTATCCGCCCCTCTGGCCGAACCGAAGACGTTATCACTGCATGTCATCTGCAGGCAATGAATGTTCCGTCTCATATCCGGCTTCTTTAGTGGCTCGGCTCTACTTGTCTCGGATTCTGATTTTAGCGACTGAACTCTTGATGACGTGGGTTGTTCTGGTGAAGGCTCCGGCGGCTTACCATTTTGGCCTGTTGTGCTCCGTGCATGGCGCTCTCTGCGACGCCGGCGTGATCGATCAAAGCGATGTTTGGATCTTTGTGCCTCTTGCGCGCTCAGTGCGGTACATACTCCCCGTTGGCAGGCCTCACACTGTGCACAGTTGTGCGATTTCAGGGGGTGCCCGGTGCGACTTTTTAGGAGGTTTTGCACCAGCTGACTCCTTTTTCCGCCCGCAAGAGTCACGGCTCGACAGGCTGTGCGTGCGTTCTGCAGAGCTCTGCCCGACCGAGACCTGGGCTCAGTCTTGGCGCAGACATTGACCTGGTCGTTGACGCGGGTTGTGGGAGAGGGCAGTGCTTGCAGAGGAATCACTACGAAGACTGGCTGGGCACCGGCGTTACGAAAGAAAAGTTCATCACAAATTTTCCAGTGAACGTACTTCAACACCTGCATGGTGGATATTTAAAAACAGCTTGTGCTTTACCGAAACACACACTAAGTATTGGTATAACCATTGTATTTTTCGATTAGTTTCCTAGTACAAGAATTTATCTTCAACCATCGCACGCTATCTTGTACTAGGATTAGTCCTAAGGCACAGCTGCTATAATAATCAAGCCAAAACTAAAGATTATTTAATTCTACAATATGGTAATTCCTGCGCTAATAGGTACTGCTCAGAAACCAGAAGCATATTTGAAATTTCTGATGAAAATTAAATTGGAATTAAATAATAGCAATTAAGCAATAAATATTTCTTAACATTGTAAAGGATTTCTGCGAAGAAGTCTTCATCTCCTTTCAAAGCACGTGAGCAGTTTTATATCCAAATGCCGCTGAAATTAATTTTGTGAAACTATGCGATGTTTCTTCAAATTCTGAATCGTGCTATCCAAACAGGTCCTCTCGATTTGCTGGATGGATGCACTTATATTCGGACAAACTTAATTTTCCTGGTGATGGACGGTTTGTGATCCTATCCAGCCTCATTAAATCGTCGATAAGCTGGCAATTCGGTGGAATGTATTGCTGGACTTGCTTCTAATTCGCATTCAATCATAGAGATCAACGTCGTCGCATTCCACTTTTTAATGCAGAAGAACGTAAAAGTGGTACCCTGAGACAAACCAAGGACCCATGGACCAACAGTGCGTAAGCCATGGTTCCGATACTTCCGTCCTGGATTGCCATTTTTTATTTCGGCAAGTGCATCTCCATCTAAAAGACAACTATGCGTGTACTTGTGGCACCCCCGAAAACCTGACCTCATCGATTTCTAATGGGTGTTCCGTTCAGCTTTACTCTCCTACCGACAGTTATCATTTTAGAGCAGCCCTCGTGGCAATGATTGAACCTGTCAATCACAGAACTGCGGTCTAGCAGTAACGTTTTGCACTTCTTCCAGTGGGAAATTTTTTGCTCTACGGAGCAAGAGCCAGTATTCATGAGCTGTCAGTCCAGTAAAATATCAAAAATAGGCTGATCCATATGCAGCCAATATTTTAGTTTTCGATGATTGCAAGGGTGACATTTTGAGCAATATTATTGCTAGTATACATTTGCCAACGCTGTCAGATTCCTAATGCGTTAATATTCTCCTTCCACTCTAATATACTTCATGCCTATAGTGCCTTGCAAACGCTTTGGAATAACTTTCAAATTATTTTGTTCTCATAGCATAAATAACTAGAATTTTCATTCCAAGAAGATAGATGGTAGGGTTTTATCCATGTTGTGAAATATTAAAATCTCGTAATGTTTGCTCAATGTGAGCGGCAAATCGAGAAAATTAAGGAAAGTTTCTCGGCATGAAGCAATCGAAAAGCATATATGGTTAAAATATTTCTGATATTTCCAAAATATGTAATAATGGTAAAATTTAAGGCGTTTTACAATGGTCATGCTTTGAAGGAGTCGTGAAAAAATCGTTTGTTGTGGGCACCTACTGTCTAATTATTCTTTAAAGACTGTTGTAGATAAATCAGTATCCCGGGAAATGGTTTTAGATTGTTTTACAGAACACTTTGATAGGAGAATCGAATGGGCTTTTGGAAAACATCCAAAATAACTTTTATCAAGCAAATGTGTAATTTTAAGGAAGTGTATTCTTTAAATCATCTTTTCGAAGAGCAAATATTTACGTTTTTATTATTTGCAGAACCAATCACCCTGTCTCATATTCATATGAAAAAATGTTTATTGAAATGTACTAGAAATAGACTGCATTGTCTTTTTAACTCAAAACGTGTGTGTTTGTGTTTCTAAACTAGATAATTTAACATTCACTACAAACAAATATAAACCATATTTTTCTGAAGAAAATAATCGAAACCATAATAAACAATGGGGATTTTCTATCATCTTGCGTCTTCTTTGTAAGTCTGCAGTCCAAATGCCATTTTCACTTTAATTGTTTCCTTGTTGTTACCCGTCATTAATTTTTGCCTTTTCGCACGGTACATATGCTGAATTCCAGCAGAATCTGCGCAACTCTGAGTCCGGTTGCTCAGTTAAGCACTCTTTTATCTGAATCCAACTGAAATGAGGGAGGCTTTATGAATTTCATCATTTTTTAGTGTTTTAATTTCCTTTTAAACCTAGAAACAATTGTAAAAATCCTTTCATAACACTATAGGCATTTTTATTTTCACTTCAGTACTTGACTGCTTGATGCATTCAAGGGATTGAGTGAATTTTCCTATGGCATTTGCTGTCTGGGTATGAATTATAAAGGATTAACATTGATTCGATGTGTGCAAATACAGGCGTGAACGCATTGATTATAATCATTTAAGGTAAAATCAATACTTATCATCCCAATTACTTTATAATTTGCTATCGCTTACATTCACCAAGTAATTATAGAAAAACTCGTGAAGAGTTAAAATGGTTACTTACGCGAACGACTTCCTCAGGGTACCATATTGCAGACTGAAATTTTTTTGATGCACATTTGTTACATTGCTGTCCTAGGAGTTTGAAGCAAAGCATGTAGGCACCCAGGACTTCCTTACTCAAATGAACTGAAAATAGTGCCGTACCCATCATTGAAGTCCACACATTTTGGCAGAACTATAGAAAAATTAACAACCAGAGGAATTATTTCTTAGACAATCCAAATTCGATTTTGTAAAGGATCTACGAAACTAATCTTTGTTTTCAACTCTAATGGGAAACGGTGGTTTAAACTTTTATCAGGGCAACATCATACACTGAGTCCATGCGCACAGCTTGTCACTATAAAACTACATGGTATGTTTGAAGGCTTGATTCTCGTTGCAAAATGTTTACTCCTATGTTAAGGTTGGCTTTCAGAAAGTTTAAACTTTTGCAACTAATTCGGTGAGTTTCTTTGTTATATGCGGCTAAGAACTAGGTAATATGCTGGGCTGCTGAGAAATGAAGACACCCTGCACTTCTTATGAAATACCGAGTTTTCCTAAATTAGCCTTAAATATTCCTTCCTTAAAGATCTTATTAAAGGCATCAAGTTAAGGTCAGTTACTGTGGAAACTTTCAATGAAGTTTCTTTCCCTATTGACGAACGTCGAAACCCCTCTCTGCTTATCTAATAGGTATGCTGTTGCTTACATGTTTTTTTGCGTTAGCCGCTAGATTGCAGGGAGTTGTGTATATCGGTCCAGTTCCGCACTTGTCTCCTGTCGAGCGAGATATCCGGTGGGTTTATAGGAAATAAAATCTGGAGTTTTAATCTGTTAACGTTCTAGGAACCTTGATTACCTTAATTTTGACAAAAGACAAGTTGCTCTTGTGGATTTTCCTTGTAAGGAGAAGGTTTGGGCGTCATTTATGTTGACACAGTCACAGCTAAAGACCTATTGAGTGCTGTGTTTAAGTTGTACCGCGCAACCTTTTCATAGTTTTTAAAAATAAAGGTTTTACATTCGTGCAAACTCAAATCACGTTCTTTTTTCAGGTAAATTCGATATTTTTGAAACATGCAAGGTTTAATGAGCAATTAAGGCATTTCAGGTTTTTAAGCGTTTAGGTGTGTCAAATTCTTCACAGGTCAGAGTTGGTTTCTCCCTACACAAGCAACGCGCATGCAGTTAATCTTTTTTCATAATAAGGCACAAAAGTACGAATCCCGGGTGGCATTTAATTTTATAGGAAAGTATTCACGACGCCAGCTCACATTTTCATGGTTAATGTGACCAAAATAGGAAAGCAAAGCTACATCATGGAAATATTTGGTAGGTTACTCGCTAGCATATTACTTTGAGGTCGCTTTAAATGCATACTAAACATAAAATATCAATATTTATGCCATCAAATATCTTTTGATAAGCTTTAACCCTCTAAATCCTAACGAACCAGGGGGACTCCCTTTCTACCCTCAAACACACAAATTGCACAGCATAATTTAATTTTTGCAAATTAAATGCTTTGTATGTCAAATAAATGAGGAAGCACTGACTTCACAATCAAACCTGACTTTCGCCTTCATCGTAGTCCTCCAAAGCATGGGACTGTCGACCTGTTCGTCCACATCCAGGGGATGCAGATACCAGGGAATGCCAGTTAGTTCATAAAGGGGAGCAAATAGTTGGACGAAATAACCAATCCACAGTATGTGGAGGCTGAAAACAAGTAACATCACAGAAACATTGCGAGCTCACCTACATTCAGTGGTGTTATAAACCACGTACTGACTTGATTACTCACAACAATTCCACTACAGGCCTAGTTTCGTTCCTGGCTGTCGCAGTTACGCTCAGCTGATACAATTTTAGGACTCGGAAGGAATCAAGTTACCAATCAGTTATTTGCTGAATCTTGTTGATAACTAAATTTAAAGGAATTCATAGATCACAGCGAGGTTTTGCATGATTGCTGTTATATCAAAGTGTCTTAGTAGTTGAAATTTCCTAGTGTATTTTTTAGGTGACCTTAAGATTGATGCGCTGACGATCGTTGAAGCACACTCGAATGTTTCAACCTTTCAATAGTCCATGACATAAATCATATTTAATCTTACTAATTATGTCTCTATTGCATTTGTGGCCGACTTTTAATATATGCCTTCAAAGACAAAATTGAAATCCTAAAAATTTTCCAAGAAACCCTTGGATTCTCAGGGCATTAACACAAATAGGGGTGCCACTTGCAATGACTTTCTTCCTCGCATGCTAAATATAGCACAATACCATTTTACAGTTAACAGTCTGCCTAAATCCTCCAACAAAAAAAATGGTTCAAGGATGGAACCGCATTTTGCCAGCGGATTCGGCAATACTCGATCAAGAGGCTGAGGCTGAGTCGGGAAGTGCGAAGGGACACTGAAGAATGGCATTCTAATTTAAGGGGCGATACACCTAGAAATATCTCTATCTTACTTGCTTTTTTCAAAATCCTGCAATGAACACAACTGGTGTGCATTCGGAACTAAGAATATACTTTCCTGAATTTTAATTTCTCCCCCATCAATATAAATAAGATAGTCGTTAACTTGCATATAAGTGTACGGCAAACCTTAAGCCATTTCAGTTAACCCAGGTGAGAACGCAGGGTAGCTGCTTTGACCCTCAAAGCAAACAAGTCAGTCACAAATTGAGGCAAATGAATGCATTTTAATTGTGTGTATAAGTAAATAATAAGAAAACTGTTTTCACGCCGGAATCATACCTTTATTCATCTAAGCTTTCGAGCTCTGAATATGCGACAGGGCGATGGATTATCAAAAGTGAATGCCCCCATTCGCGAAACGGGTCACGGGTTTAACTTCACAACCACGAAGACAGAAGCTCACGCCAGAAGCAAGACAAGCTGGGAACTGCTGGATATCGGGACCTCCGCTAAGAACTCATCGATCTGGCGTCTGTATATAAAGTCCTTTGAAATCACCTCCAGAGTGGCGTTACTGGTGTTTGGTGGATTCCAACTCCTATAACTGTTGCTTGTTTTCTGCCGCTTTTATTTCTGATGATGGACTTGAGTAAGAGTTCGAAAGCTCAGATGAATAAAGACATGATTCCTACGAGCAAATGGGTTTCTTTACTTAAAAGTCAATAATTCAGGCCGGAAACAATATACTTTGTGAATGAGCGTTAGGAAGATGTTGCACACAACGTGGCTTTTGGACGAAAGGACAAGCTTACTCTTAGTGCTATGCCGAGGAATGGTAGACAAATGGGATGGGATTTTGTTTGTCAGCTTAGGAAAACAGACGATAAGAGCTACCGACTAGAATTTCACTGTTTCATAATACATAATCACCCACGCCAAATTATGTATTGTCGAGTATGCAGAACTGTATGTTCACACTTTTACAGTCACTCCAGGTACAGGATCGTGCTCGCGGAAGTAAATAAAGAAAAGGATTGCACCGAACAAGTAAAGCACAATTGACTGACTGCTTAAGAAGACTTCATGCAAATGGTTTTGTAAGCAACCGTGACCTTAATCGCCTCAGACCAGTAGGTAAACGCATCCCTCGATTGTATGGTCTGCCGAAGATCCACAAGGAAGGCTTGCCACTTCGTCTGATTTCGGACACGCGAGACTTTCCTTATCATGCGTTAGCAAAGTAGTTTGTAGAGAAACGAAAGCCTGTACAACTCAGCTAGCGCCACGTATCTACCAAGACCCCTTCGAATTTATTGAAGACATCAAAGACCTTAACGTAAATGGCAGGATGATGCTATCTTTGGATGCCACATCACTTTTTACAAACGTCCCTGTCACTGAGACAGTTGATTACCTCTTTGAATTCTTATTGACCGGTGATCAAGAAACAGGAATACTAACAAATGCACTGTATTAATTATTACTTAAGATGCGCATTAAATTTGCAATTTCTTTTTGACAACCAGCCATACAGACAAATAGATGGCATTGCTATGGCTCACCACTTGAACCTCTCTTGGCCGATGTCTTTATGAGCAAGGTGGAAAAGTTTCAGCCAAGCGACTAGATCAATAAGCTAAGACACTACAGCCGATACGTTGACGAGATCTTTGCAATTGCCACAGAAGAAACAAATGTGGCACATCCGTCGATCAAATTAACGTTGGAGATGGAAAGACCAGGCTCACTCCTTTTCTTAGAGGTACTTATAAGCAGAAGACCCGACGATAGCGTCCAAAGGAGCGTTTATCGAAAGAAAACCTGGTCTGGGCAGTTTTATACCTCTCCAACAAAAACGCAATATAGTCCGTTGCTTAGCGCCAAGGGCTAGAAAAATTTGCTCGGCAGATAGTATTGAGGAGAACGGGTATCCTGATCGGTTTATTACTAATCATATTGTTGCAAGACCAGTGAAACGTGCCAAGTTTACTGCGGAAAAGAAGACTCTTCCTTAAAGCTGCCTTTCAAGGGGATGCGATTAGTGAACGCCTGAAAAGACGCCTAAACCAAGTTGTTACACAAGCGTTCCCAGCATTGAGACTTCCAATAGTGTTCTCAACCAACCCTCTTTTACGAGGCGAAGGTAAGGATAGGTTGCCGGCTCAGACCACCTCAATGTGCATTTACTCATTTACTTGTTTCTGTGGAGCAGATTATATTGGTCATACGAGTCGGTGACTATCCAACAGAATAAGAGAACACCTCCCAGCATGGCTGAGAAAAGGGGAAGTCAGGAGAATAAATAGCGCCATCCTTGCACCTATTGTTGACTCCGGGCGTAGTGTGCACCCCAGTAAAGCTTTCCATGTAAGCAATAAGGTCCCACAAAACTACCCAAAGTCACTGGGTCAATGGCTACTAGTAGCAGCAGCAGAAGCGACTGCTGTAAGGTTGAAGAAGCCGGTTTCGTGCGCAAAAAAGAACCTCGTACAAGCTCCGCGCTTAGCATGGCCAATGGTCGCTTAACTGTATACATTTCCCCGCGCCATCTCTGTCCTTCCCTTCCCCTAGAACGGCTCTACTAAACGCTAACTGCCGCCTAACACACTATTTCTTATCATCCTTCCCCTATGCATACCTCTTACATAACACACGCACACAAGCATACGTACATTATCGATTTCGTGTTTTCAATTTCTACTACGTTCCAACGTTTCCCTTTAACTGTACTGGCCTGAAGATAAGTTTTTGAAAGCCGCGCGTATGCTCGCCAAATCGTCTTTTAAAATAAAACTGAAACGAGACATTCCTGAGACAAAGAAGAAGGTTCTAAGTGGATTTTAACCAGTAACTGAATAATGAATAAGCTGACAGGGCAAAGTAGAGTTTCTATCGCGGTAGGAAATGATGTCCTCTTCAAATTTTATACTTATCGCAGAGGTATATTTCGTTTTTAAACAAACTTGCAATTGACGAATAATTTTGAACTCGACCTGCCGTTAAACTTGCATGTCAGTTTTACCAATGAGATGCTGTAAACATTCCGTTTAAGGACAACCACATATTTCTCCATGCTATGAGGAAGACGTTACACACTGCTCACCAAATGTTGTATTGTATGTGGACCGTTAATAAATGGATAGATATGATGCTTTGTGGATTGATAATTAACGGTCTTCAAGAATCTCATAAATAGAAACATTTTGAACCCCTAAGATACCATTTCCTCGATTATAAAAACTGAAGCATACGTACGCTTCTACCGAATGAGTGCAGAAAATACTTTTATCGTACAGCGTTTCTATAAAATATGGTTATGTATATAGAATCATTGTAAATCAATAAGATAATTCCATACTATAATGTAGCCCTTTTTATAGAACTTAGTTTTTGCAGGTAGCCAGAAATAAGATTGTTCTAAAGTTGGCATCCTGATGCAATAGAAATATCTTGGGAAAAGGCTGTATGCTAGTTATATTACAGCCTCCTTGAGTAATTCTTTAGAATTGAAAACAAATTTCAGCATGTTGGTTGACATATCGTGAGTTTGCAAATCTACGGTACTTATTTAGGCAGCACTCATCCGAGCGTCACGATGAAGCAAATAAGAGCATCTTGTGTGCGTTGGACGCTAAGGTGAAGGATGGATCCTAACCAGTAACTGAACTATGGGTGAATTGGCAGGCAAACTCACTTAGGTAGGCAATAAACACAAAGCATGGGAGAATTAAAGCGCTTTTTAGTTTTACTTTTATTAATGCAAAAGCATGTGACTTACAGTTCTTTAATATTACCTAATACGTGCTGTAATCCTGCAAGAACTAACGTTTAATTTTTTTGACTGGAAATTATCCAAATCACTAGAAACCTTCTTTAGTTTGGACAAATATATCTTTTGCAGACATCTAATGCTTGGTAAATTATTCGTAGAGGACATAGCCAAGCATTATTGTCACATTCCCAAGTTGCATAAAAGTCTATTTTTGATTATGAAATGCAGAGGCTGAAGGTGTAAAAGGTTGGAAGTAGATAGAGAGGTACTTGAATAAAGATAAGTAAACCAGCGAGAGAGCACCGTAACCGCTTACTTCTCGTGAAGGTTCCGATCAATATCGATTTGCTCCTTGGAGGTGGTTTGAATGGCGTCAAATATGGGCTGCAAGGTTTGCCTTTTGCCTGAAAATTCAGTCAAATAAGCGTCGATACAGCTCGGACACATGCAAATTTGTTTTGACCGTTCTTGGTGCCCGTCGATCATCTGTATATTTTCTCTTGATATGCAAACTAGCCGTGATTTTGGACCTTTTTTACATTGCACATTGCTCTTCGGCATTACTGTAGGTCAGTAGCTTCCTCGTGCCTTGCATATGGCACCAGTTAGAAGCACCTCCACAGGTATACTTACGGGTGAAATATGAACCAATCAAGGCACTGTTCATGAGATGCAACCGTGTTTTAATTTTACAGTTAATTTCTTTCACTTGAGTCCTTACTCAAAAACAGTATGACGTCAACTGGTGCGCATTCTTTATATTTTTCTAGGTTACTTGCCGAAATGAACCACACCCCCATAACTCAAGGTTATTCGAAAGGTGTGCAAGCAACCGTTTTTTTTCAAAATAAATATCTAGGCGATCCTCAGAAAACGTAAAATTGAACCGCAGTTACTTTTGAAGTGATTTTTATGCGCTTATGTTTTTATAAGTGACTAACAACATCCGGAAAAGATTATACTGACAAACGGATCCAGTAACAGTTTTATTAAACGGAGCTTGAACTTTTTACCTTTATGGAGTAGTAAGTGGTTTGGTTGTGAGATCAGCAAAGGATCGATGGCCAGAAATTTTTCTTACTTCATTCGTGCAGCCAAGTTTATTCCTTTACGTTCTCGGATAATAGTCCCACTGAAATAAATAGGGTGATGTTAATGCAAGCATATAATAGAATACCGGTTTCCATGTTTTGAAAGGTTGAGAAGACACAGAGTATATGTTGTTTGTTTGACAGACTCAAAGTGCTAAGGAACAATTGAATCATATTAAATTCAGTTTCTGAGTGCACTTCATAATTGGTAAAAACAGACAGCACATCGGAAACTGCGAGTCCGTTGGAAGAGCAATGTCTTTTTCGAGCAATTTGTCGTTTTATCTCTTATAACTTTATCCGCATTTCGGTAACTTTGACCCAGAATCTTTTTTTCTGCGGCATTTCAGTATCATACAGTTTAACATTATACTGATACTCAAAGCGTTTTTAAGTGCCATCCCTGCTATTCGATGACTGACTAATCACAAATACTCCTGAGTGACATGTGCATGATTCCTTATATATTCCATACTGGCTTGTTATTAGCAGAACCATGCGTTCCAAGCTAAAATTTCTCTCCTTACAATTTTCGATACCGCATGTAGTGAGTAAGCACAACTATCAGTTTGGTAAAAACAATGATACGAAACACAGGATATGCCGAACGCCAGTCTCGCTCTGACTTGATAATGAGTATATTGGAACCAAAGCTGCTAAAATAAAATTTTGACTCATTCTTCACGATTAATTTGACTTTATCGAGTATCAGAAGATGTTCAGTTTATGTGGAAAGTAGATAACTTTGCTTTTCCTGTGTCAAACTAGTACAGTCATAATCTTGAAGACTGTCTTCTTATCTGTTAGGTCAAACCTTTCCCTGTTCCGTTAGCTGATTTTAGTTTGCTATTCCTCTCCTCTCACTTCACGCTTTACAGCACAGTCATTTTCCTCACTGATTTGGATGTGCGAGCTGAGGCACTGTAGGTCAGTCTATTTAACAAGACATTTTTTCTGGGTAAATACACTGAAACAATGTTTATTTCCTTCATTATCTTTATGCACGACTCATTTTTACTTTAGTACAGCCAATAATTATTTTAATTCATATACTTCAAAATTCCAAATTTTAGGGCTTTAGCGCTTATTGAAACTTTTTGTTGTCGGAGTTGACGGGTATTACTTCGGGTTAAGATCGTCAAGGGAAAACAAGGGACACATATAATTATCCAAGTGATTCTTGAAAAGCAGAAGGGATATGGCCTCCATTACTGATTGTGTAAGATCATTTCATTGTTTTACTACCCGCTGCGTGAAGAATTCTGCGAGGATGTTTAACCGGGAGATTTTCGTGCGCAGGTGAATTTCGTGTCCGCGAAAATGAGGCGAGAGGTGCCATTGAAACATGTGTTCAAAGTACAACCGTTGCTCAAGGCCGTCTATTCTCTTGTAAACTCAGACAAGATACACAGAGGAAAATAGATTTAGGCATTCCAGTATCTCTCTCTAAGAGTGGAATTTTAGACCTCTCACTGGCTTTGTTGCATGACGTTGCACTTTCTCGATAGATATATTTTGGCTTTTGTGAGCCATGGCCGCCACGCCTGTTTCTCATATTCTAGGTTAGGTCAAACGAATGTGCCGTAGACTTTACCAAAGATGTCTTCGTCGAAAGATACGAACGCCATTTTGATAGCTTGAAATGCTCACATGGCGGGGTTTGCATCCTTGACGCATTGCTATGATGGCTTCAGTTTGCTTTGTATCCAAACACATAGGCCTTTCGGTGAAGATTCGATGGGCATTTGAGTTTCGTTCAGGAAATATGCCCTCACGTTCTTAGTTGGAAGAAAATTAGTTGGACGCAGGTGAAAAACGGCACACTTTTGCACAGTGAGATCTAGGAGCCATTTCTCTGAGCATGTTTGCAGTCTGCGTCGATTATTTTGCAGAACATTCTGATCGCTCGGGCCATTAATGACTGACCACAGCTTAGCATCATGGTCAAACATGATCTTACCGCGATTTAGTTCCTGAAGACTATCATTTACATAAAGGATGAAAAGTAAGGGACCAAGAACGGAGCCTTGAGGAACGCCACCAACAACGTTCACACAGTCTGATTTATCCTCTCCGATACAGACGTGTTATTTTTCGATCGGTCGGATATGATTTTATCCAGTTTAAAATCTTCCCCCTGATGCCAAGGATGCTCAGTTTATGTAAAAGGCGTTGATGGGGCACGCTTTCAAAGGCTTTGCGGAAATCGATGTACACTGTACATCTTCTTCGAAGCCCCCTTCTAAAGCACTGGTCCAGACTTCAAAAGAATTCAGCAGGTGTGAAAGGCAGGAGCGCCCTCACCGAAAACCATGCTGAAAATTCTGTAAGACCTCATTTTCATCACAAAATTTTAGTATAGCACGATTTACAAGGACTTTCATTGTTTGGCAGGTAAGGCAAGTCAAGCTTATATACCTTAAGCTGTTTGCTGCCATCTTGCTACCTCTCGTATATAAGGAAACGATGGTGGTTGTTTTCCACAGCGAACGCAAGCTCCCTGTTTCATTGACAGCTTGAACAGAGATGAAAGAGGCATTGCTAGCTTGGCCGATGGTTATAAGTATCGGCCCAGGGATCCCAGCTGGACCAGGAGACTTGTCTGCCTTGATTTGTTTGAGGACCCGTCTAGTTTCGTCGACTGAAAAGGCTACGGTTTTAATGACAGCCGTATCTTTGCCAATCGCGAAGTTCTGAATTGTCATCGGATGATTCCACCGTAAAGAACGAGCGAAAAAAACTGGGAGAGTAGATGGACTTTCAATGGTTCTTCAGTTAATATGTTCCCAAGGCTATCCTTTAGACTCGAAATTTCTTCCCGGTACTTCCGCCGACTGCGGATGTACGCATAAAACCTTTTCGAGCATATTGTAGCTTCTTTTGTCAGCTGATACTCGAACGTAGTTCTAGCAATCCGCATTTGCTTACGGCATTCATGTCTTTGCTCTTTATAATCAACAAATGATATGGAATCTTGAAGATGCAAGCACTTTTTCCACAGTCTCGGTTTCTTCTTTATGGTCCATTTTATCGTCGGATTCATCAATGGAGTTTGGGCATATGATCTTATTTTTTTTCATTGGGCAATATTATTCAATTAGGCGCCATATAATCCCTTGGAAATATTGTCAGGTTTCATCGCTATCGTTCTTATTGACTAACCAGATTTCCACCAAAGCATCACGTCTCATTTCGTCCAAATCCCCTTTTCAAATGTTTCTGCACCTCTTTAGTTGCGGTTGTGGATATAGTAGAGAACCAACGCAGGTCAAATAAATACGGTCCATTAACCCTAGTGGCCGTTGTGAGTTCATTTCCCTTTTGACTCCTTATTCTTTACTGAAAACGAGATCTAAACAATTTGATCGTTGACCTTTTCTCAGCCTGGTTCCGAACTCGATGTGCTGAGTGAGGTATTTGTTCAGGGAAAATTGAAGTAGTTTTTAGTCAAATGACGTTGATTTGACCATTACTGTGGGACTTTTCGAACCTATGCCAGGTGCGTTGAAGTCACCCAGGAGTAATAAATTATCCTGCTCGCATATTGACTTCAATGAGTTTATAACTTCCACGTCATTGCTTTTGTTCGACCTAGGAGGCCGTTAGATAACGCATAGCTTAAGCATTGGCAATTGCTCGATTCTAATTTTGGCAAAAAATATTTTATACCTTCGCGCTAATACGTTGGAAATTTCCCTCTAACAGAAAGGAAGTTCCTGGGATACATACAGTGCCACGCCTTCGCCTCTACGTTTGAATCTGTCACAACGGAACATGTTGTAGCTCCCGATAATGACTTTGCTAAAGATTATTTATTGAGTTAGCCACGTCCCTGCTCAGAGGCTAGGCATTTGAGCTCATCGAGTTTTTTTAAGAGACTCAAGCAGTTTGTATAGTATATTTCGAGAGAGTTGCCACTAGTGTTTATAGTAGCCTTGAAAGTGGGCATTTTTATATTGGCTAAGCTGTTAGCCTGACTGCTTTCGGCCAAATAAATTCTCTTTTGACGTGAATATTGTGCTTCTCTCTGATTTTAGGTGTGTTTTGCCATTGCTCCCTCGCTCTTTTAGTTCATTTATCAGTTGTGTCATTTTCCTTCGTCCTTTCGGCTCGTAGGCTCGTTGGAAAAAAGACCAGCATGCATATCCCCAGAGACAACTTTCTTTGTAGCAAGAGCTGCGCCTGCGCTTCGGTTTCTAAAATTATTTCTAAGGGTCGTGGCCGAGGGTTTAGACCACTTGGCGGCTGAGTGTTTCATATTCGAAAGGCTTTTAGAATGCTAGTAGACTCGCCGTCTCTTAACAATGCTGAAATATACTCTTGAAGAAGACTTAGATCGTGTTTAATTTTCTCCCTGGGAGTTGCTGACGTTGATGCTTGGATCTCTTTTATACCTGGATTTCGTTTGCGATTTAACCAGGCGTCTGCTGTTTTCGCATCATATACTTCAACTGATGGAACTCTCTTTCCTATTCTACTCATTTCACTTACTCTGGACAAACTACCCACAGAGCTCGCAAAGTCCAAATCCAAAAATATTTCCGATCAACCGTGTGTTTTTTGTACTTTCTTCGAATTTACTGTGTTGCCTGTTTCTCAGTCCAGCCTCCGGTTCTTAAGACGTTTCCCTCTGGATTTTTTGGCTTGGTTTTTGTTCACATATTGTGCTCACATGGTTATCGAGCGATATTACTGACAACTTATGACGGCTTTTAGCAGGCTGCTTAGCAGCCGCCTTCTTCTATTTTATGAGCTTGCAAGCGGCCTTGTTAAACTCTGAATTTACGAAAGGTACTGAGTTACATGGTTTTGGTGCAATATCCTATGTCTGCCAGCCTTTAGACTGTACTCCTGGCGAGTCTGGAGTTAGTTTCAAGGACTTTATTTTCTGTCTCTTCAGGTTCCGCACGATGTTGTGTTCAGTTGTGTTGTTACTTTTTGTCAGGTGTGTGTAGACCGATTTCGCAAGTGGTTCCGTGCCCTTTGTTTACTCGGCATCTGGTGGTGTAATCTTGTTGTGCTTTATGAGCACTGCAATTTTCTCTGAGTGAAAGTCGAGGTTTCCGTCTAACCGTTTTACTCACGTGGCAAGATCATGACACTCATCACAGTGTGCATGTGCAAGTAGAGCTACTTCATAAGTGTTCAGTTCTGAAACCATTGGTGGAAGACTGCTACTTACTGCCTTACTGTTGCCCCGGGTTTTGCTACGTGTCACGGAAAGTGATTGTAATATTTCTGGAAGAACTTGCTCGAAGAAAGTAGTGAGCGGCAGGCTTAAGTTAACAGGGTCATATAACTTAGAATACATATTAACAGCTTGGCGCCTAGTATGTCACATGGTGGTCAAATGGTTATGACACTGAATTTGTATGGTTAAGGTTGAAGTTTCAAGGCCAGCCGTCGACGAAAGTTATTTTTCACCTGCAGAGTTGGATCGTACACGCTTACGTTACCCATGCTTCTGGTGACTATATGAAACTGCATTAAGGTATAAGCCTGCAATGTAACCTTTTCCAATTAAACAACTGTATCGGGAAGAGGTGTGTTTGCTTGATGAAATTCAACAGAAAAAATTTAGAAACATGAAGCGACTCAGCCTTTTTGTAACGAGTCCTCCCACTGTTGCGATCAGAGTAAAGAGGCGTTTGTACAGCATCAAATGCACTCTTTTCGTACTTATATTCTGCTAACGTTGTCTTATGTTTGAACAGTCTTCTTAGAGGACAATTAGGAGGCATATTGCGCGAGAGTTTGCACAACCATGCCGCAAAGTTATGGGGGAAGTTAATATGCGTATATGCATGCACAGAAAATTTGATGAGGAAAACTTCGATGAACTGTTATTTGATCGCACGTGGACGGATGACTCCAAGGATGCCTATGATACTTTGATCTGGTCAATTTGCAGCAGGGTTGATGACATGTTGTCGTCTGGCAAAGAGGAGCGAAGTGCAGCTAGTTGGCTTTCCTCACAGACCTCCGTTAAAAAGAGAGAGTCAGATAGAGAATGAGGGAATCGGCCATTCAATCGAATGCAGCCCATACCCACCTACGTAGTATTTTGGGAAATATTCAATCTCTAGCTCCAAACATGCCAACAGATGCCCATACACTTTTAGGGGGTCTGTTGAGTATGAGTATGGTGAGTATGATCACATAGGACTGGAGAGTCAAATTCCGTGACTCCTTGAGAACGATAAGATGCACAGGGGTGAGAACGAGATCGTAGTTAGTCTACCCATTGATGGACTGCCAGTGTTCTGCAAGACCACAGTGGAGTTCTGGCCTATTTAAGCAATGATATTGCGTCCCTTCATTAGCACCGTTTTTCTGGTAGTTATTTATTGCGTAGAAGGTAACCCATGTGGTGTTTATGCCTTCTGCAGACGTACTGTAGACGAAATAAGGTCGCAAAAGGGCACTGTTCGTGTGGGAGCCATAATTTGTGACGCACTGGCTACGGAACTCGTGAAGTTAACCAAAAAGAAAGAAAGAGGATGAGGACTTCAGTAGGACAGTGAACGGTGAACATAGAGTAGGAGTGTTACCTTTCACAGCATATAACCTAGGTCTCATTTCTAACTTTCCCTTAGATCCTCTTTACCTAGTTTATCTCGGTGAATTGACTAAACTTATTACTTTGTTGCTACAGAATTGGAGGTTGAAGACGAGTGCTTCAGGTTATACCTATGTACTGTCCACCTCTGTCATTAATGAAGTAAACCGCTGACTTCTGTCGTTGAACGCATATCTTCTAGCTGAATTTTTACAGCGTGGAAGGAATTTAAATGACTTCAATTGTTTGAAGGGTGCAGAATTTGGGCAGTTTCTTTTATGTATAAGAATATTTGTTTTAAGAATTTGTGTTACCTATTATTTATTGGAGGCATTTACCGTTACTGTTTACGGCTGTTCTGTATCATGTCTTGTCCACAGATATGTCCAAGTAACGTAGGTAACGCGACTGAACTGCTGTGGAATTTTTCCATAAAATTCGAAATTTATATGAACTGGAGCAAAATGGTGTAAAAATGTCTGTAAATTTGCAATAAATAAATTTAAAAACTGTGCACAGCATAACGCACATTGCGGCAAACGTGGAGCGTCAAGGGCCTATGGACAGATTTTCCTCAATCCCGTTCGAGGGTTACCTAGAGAGACTGCGGAAAACGTTACAAAAGCCATCACACACTTTGAAGCAGATAGCTCGTAGGTTGAGTGAGGCAGACTTGCGCATATTTCACGCAAATGTACAGAAAAGCCAGTGATTTATTCATAAGCATAGTCATGGTACAATATCCAGAGATTATCCATTATGTGAACCTTACAAGTGTGTAGTCACTTCCAATCTGAGGATATATAACTAGCTTGCAAATGGCTGCATTCGCCTTGGGGAGAAATTAGTCAATGTAAAGAATAAACTGGTAATATCTGATGAACGTACATACATAGTTTTCGTGCAGTTCACAAATCTATCGGAAAAGGAGCCCCAAATGAAGACCTGCGGCTCGAGAGGACACCAGGGAAACTAACCCTGCAAGTGATAGGTCCCAGAGCCAAGGTAAGAATGTGCCATATTAAACGACACTTTCTACCTATAGACCAATCAACCGACGATCAGGATGAAGGCCGAAAAAAAGTTGGAAATTATTGCCAAACAACATATATGGATTATTTAAAGGTAAGCTCGTCTTTATAATAATGATTATTATTATTATTGTATTAATGTCGGTTTAAGGCAATGTCAGACGAAGCATGCAGTTGGGATCAAGTAAGCTGTGAAAAACCTCCTGTAGGTTAACCGTTATTAGTGTTTTCCTAACTTTATGATATTCAAGAGAAAAACTACTGCCCATGCGATGAAAGCAGAGAAGGGTAAGCACACGTGCAGTGTGTTTTTAGTCTTTCTGTCTTTTTAAGGAACCGGGATTCTTCTCCTAGCAAGAGTGCATCCGTGGACGGTTGCTCGCTGCCTGCCTAGGAATTCACCGGTTGCAGAGACGCCGCCATCAACTCAGGATTCTTGGAATCTAATCTGAAGGCAAAAAACTAGTAGTAATTTTCTTAAACAAAGAATAACTTCACAGGATTTTTGTACTGTGGAGTATTTCAATTCTATATTGCTATGACGTTAACCGAAAAAAACTGACGATACTTAACTGTACGAGATAATGGAAGAAATAAAAAGACATTTCGATGACTACTGCACCGAGAGTTGTTAAGCTGCCTCACAGTGGTAAGGGGATTAAACGTAAGAATATTTTAAAAAGCGTAAAAAGTAAAAAGAGCCTTCTGTGATCGGTTTAACCATAAGGGATCAATGTTTATTAACCTACAGTGGTCTTGATACGTCAAATTACGGTGCTCTTTTTAGTAAATACTGGACCGATTCTATTTTCTTATGTTCACTAGCACGCAGAAGGCTAAATAGAAATGAGCAGCATTCCAGACCACACCTAATGTATATTTCATAAAGATGTAGTCTAATATCGATAATTTTAAAATTTCGGATGATAACCCCGATATTTCGGCGTACTTCAAAGACAATCAGAGCGCAATGCTCTGAAAGATTAAGACGTTAGAATATGATAAACCCACCTCCTTAACAACTTCAGGCACATTTGGGTCATGGCCATCTATGCTTAGCTGAGGCTGATGGTCGTCACCAACTACCATAATGGAACATTTTTGCCAAGACAGGAAAAGGACAAAGGCGTGAACATCGTTTTTTCAGTAGTTCAAACGCGGTGTTGTGATCTAGCGGCTGGTGTCGATAAGCAACTTTTAAATCGTCAGCATACATAAAGGGCCTACCATTCTTAAATAAACCTGGTACGTCATTGTCAAAAAGACAAAATAAGAGCGGATCAATTCAATTCAATTCAATTTATTGAGGGAAATAGGCATGGGCCTTTGAGTACCCTATTTGTAACGTAAAATTAAGTGCGGTATACACAGAAACCGTGTGGGTTGCAAAGGTACAAAAGGCGGTCATAAAATATGACAAGTGGTGCATGACTCTCGAGGGTTAAGATAAATTCCTCATCGCTCAGGCTCGTTGCGGAACATAAAACTGTCAAGGTTCCTCTTAAAGCTTTCCAGCGATGGTGACATCACAACGTCTTCAGGGAGGGCATTCCATGGTTTAACCACTCTGACAGAGAAGGAGAACTTGCGCACATCCAGTCTCGCCTGCTGGACACGCAGTTTCAATGGGTGACATCGGAGATGGGTCGTGGCGGCAAATTCAAAGAAGTCCGATAATTCCAGGCAACAATCCAATCCCTTCACAATGCGGAATGTCTGCAGGGAGATCACCACGCATTTGCCTATAACTCAAAGGGAACAGATTAAGATTCATTAGGCGTGTTGGATATGGCAAGGGAGCTTTGACTTCTAACCATTTTTGGTGGCTTTCCTCTGTACTCTTTCGAGGCAGTTCTGATCTTGAACTGTCCAGGGTTTCCAGGCGTGCATAGCATATTCCAAATGCGGCCTAATGAATGTTCCAAAAGGTCTTAGCGAAAGATCTTCATCGAAATCCAAAAAGGCTCATCTTATGGCATGCAACACCGAAATTGCCCTCTTCGCCACTTTCGAGCAGTGAGACGATGGTTTTAAGGTGGTGGTCTTCAGCACACCAAGGTCCTTTTGGGTTTCCACGTCTTTTAAGGCTTCACCATTGAGAAAGTAACTTCTACTTTCGGCAGATCCAGACGGGTTGCCTAAGCGAAGTATTGTACACTTATCGACGTTGAACTGCAAGAGCCAATAACTCGACCACTCCTCCAACCGAGTTAGGTTGATCTGCAGTTTATCTTCGTCAGCAGGGCTCTGGATTACATTCCAGATTTTAATGTCGTTGGCAAACATTGCTGCTTCACAGTCGAGATTCCTGACACAATCGTTCACGTATATTAAAAACAGTATTGGCCCTAGTACTGAACCTAGTACTGGCCCTAGTACTGGACCTTGACCTTGAAGACCCTATAAGCACCACCAATTATTTGTTCTCCAACTTGGACAATTTGATCTTCGTTACCACTTCACTAGGACTGTTCCGGACAATACTGTTTCAACTGCATGTACTTATTTGCTTCCTGTTCATCTGGAATTCTTTCTTGTGCCGAAATTCGTCATAAAACGGATCAAATTGGAATTTGTTTATCATCTTGGAACTTGCGCGCGCCCTTCGAATTCGGTTTAAAATTTTTCACCTCCGAGGAATTTACTACTTTTGATATTTCAGTCTACTGGTCACTCTTGCGTACTTTATTTATCAAGCGTTGGATTCTATTCGACATACTCTTCATACTCACAAGACTACTGCAGCAAAGCAGCGGATACGCCCGATATTCTCCTCTTGTGCACTTCTCGCCAGCAACTCCACGAGATCTTCCAGTCAACAGAGGGCTGAGTCATTTCGATATTTTTATTCATAAAGTTGCTTCCGCTAAAACCTTCGTCCCATACTTTTTAAAAACCCTTTATTGTTTTTGCGATCTATCATGGAATTCAAAAATACACCCTTCGGAAATCGTGCAAAATATATGTCACTGCCGAGATTTGAACCGGGGCACCAGCGTGTAGGGAATGACGGCGAAACCACTGAGCTATCGCCACACGACTAAATCTCTGACCTAATTTTTAATGATGGAATAAACATAAATCATAATACGAATGGCCACATTTCCGGACATGTTTCCTTTAAATCACCTCCCGCCAAACGGGCCAAGAGTTTAGTAAGTTTTTTGGATGTCAATTACGAGGACGAAGCGTGTGCGACATGCTTTAAACTTCTTCTAAAAAAATTTCGGAGATTGAAAAGGATATGCAGGGGCTGAAGATGGAGATAGAAGTTAAAGAAACTTCCTGACAATTTGCCCGAAAAGAAGCAGTCCCTAACGATGGAACACGAGGGAGACAAATGCACATACGCAGGCACAGCTTCCGCAGCCATCACATCCAACAAGGAAGATGACGCTACGTCAACGGAGCTCGATGTAGCTGTTAAACAGCATCCAGTAAGGAAAAAAGGGCAAGCGGCAGGGGATCCAAGAAAATACAGAAACGAGTTTCAGAAGACACAGATAATATTTCATCCAAAAAATGTAAGTCCCAGAATCCCAGCATCGGACAACAACACCACCAAATTGGATAACGGTAATATCAGGAGAACTTCAATAATGCCTCTTCCAAAGGCAGTTCCGACTTCAGACTCACCTCCTGTCGGCTATCCCAGCAGTTCTAAAAGAGCCCTTAGTTGGGAGCGAAAAATACCAATGAGTGGCAAGATATCATTGGGAAACAACATAAAAACGAGTATCAAGTTGAAAAACAAACCTAATGAATCCCTCTGGTCATTCAGAGGAAAAATATGATCGGCAGTGAATCAAAAGACGCCCTAGACCGAGAGAACTGCGTTGTTATCCAGGGGCTTACCTGAATCAACTGCACACACCTCAAAGGAACGGATATCCGCTGATCTTGCTATGTTTCAGCACCTACTGAATGATATACTTCATTCAGGAGAGACGATAACCGTTCGCGCTGCCTTCAGGCTCGGAAAAAAGGATATCGAACAGTCCCAAAATGTTAAACCATGGCCTATCAAAATTGTCTTGGACAACAAGGAAGAGGCTAAACTACTTCTCTCGAGAAAAACAAACCTTCGGAACTCTCATAAACAGATTTTTTTCAGCCGGACTACTCTCCAGCAGAACGTCTGAAATGCCGCGAATTAGTGATAGAAATGAAGAGGAGACTTGCAGCTGGAGAGAGCAATCTGGTGATTTACAGGGGAACGCGTGATACAGAGAAACGCAACATTGCTCTGGAACCAGCCCATGCTCATGATGGCATCGGCAAATTAGCATTGGCAAACTCGAGACAAACGGAATTTGGCTCTGCTGACTGCTGCACACTGAAATTTCTGTATACCAACGCCCAAAGTCTGTTTTCGAAACTCGACGAACGGAGAATTCAGGTAGCTGTTCTGTCTCCCGATATTATAGCAATCACAGAAACATGGCTGTCACAGAACATCAGTGATTGCGAAGTAGCCTTATCCGGGTACCAGCTGTTCAGGAGAGACCGCACCCAACGCCAGGGTGGAGGAGTTGCGATGTATGTTAAAAGCAATTTCACAGTGTGTGAAATGACGGAGAAGATTAGCAATGGTATTGAGGCTATTTGGCTGAAAATAAAGACGCGGGGATCGCAGTCCCTTGAAGTCATGACTCTCTACCGACCACCGGGGACAGACACTGACGCTGATACTTGTTTGTTGGAGAACATAAAGGAGATAAGCAGTCGACCTGATGTTGTTCTCATGGGTGACTTCAATGCACCCAGCATTCGATGGAACGATCTGCAGGCACAGAGCTCAAAGTTTTTCCTTCGATCATCGTCTGCTAAAGACAACACTTGAAGCTCTTTTCACCCAACATGTATTTGTTCCAACGAGAGCGCGTGGAGGACAACAGGCTAGTTGTTTAGATCTCGTCTTCACTAAAGATCCTGACAGTATAGACGAGGTACACTGCCTACCTCCACTCGGTCGAAGTGATCACGCAGTACTTTCATGGGAGTATGGTTTTATATTCTGTGCCATCTGCAATAAATGAAACCAGGCCCAATCTATGGCGAGGAGACTTTTGCAAGATGAGAGCTGAGGGCATCACGAATAGACTGGGATGTTCTCTTCTCCGGGAATGTCACTGAGGACTGGAATTTATTTAAGGAGTATTTGTTGAATCTAATAAAAATGCCATTGTCCGCCATCACAATTTAGGATATCTAACAGACCACAGTGGTTAACAAGGGATCTAAAAGAGATTAACAGGAAAGGAAGGCTTTGGAAGAAATTTTTGCCGATCCAATGAAAATTTAGCCTTGCAAGCATACAAAACTCAGAGGAACAAGGTTAAAAGCTTGATCTTCCAAAAGCCGACGGGATTACGAGAGGGATTTGCTCCAGAGAGCAGTTCACAATCTCAAATTACTCTACAGCTATGTAAGAAAACCACGTAACAGGAACCCGATTCCTGTTATGAGAAACGATGACGGTTTCGAGATATCAGAAAATAAAACAAAGCTAACACTTTTCCCAGTTCTTTCAGTTGGTTTTCACTAGAGAAGCTGTTTTTATTCCATCAAGTTACGAGACTACGGGAGTGCCACTTATTCAGGATATGCTCTTTCAAAGAAGCGGTGGTCTTTGAAGAACTAAAAAGTCTGAAGGCATGCAAATCTCCTGGCCCCGACGAGATTCCAGCAAAGCTACTCCTCGAACTTGCTCGAGAGCTGGCGAAACCGCTATCGTTGCTGTGCCAGAAATCGTTCGATACGGGAATTCTTCCTACCGACTGGAAAAACAGCCCACATCGCACCGCTTCACAAAAAGTGGTAGTCGTGCATTTGCTACAAAGTACAGGCCTGTCAGCCTGACCTCAATCTGTTGCAAGGTTATGGAGAAGGTTGTCAAAAAGGAATTGATGATTTATTTAGAAACCCGTAACCTCTTATCGACTGCACAATACGGCTTTCGTAGGGAAGATCATGTTACGAACTTACTTTATACGATGCAAAGCTGGACAAAAAGCACTCGATGCAAAAGACACTGTGCATGTGGCCTACATTGATTTCAGAAGGCCTTCGATAGTGTTCCACACCAGCGTCTCCTTCTACAAGTTGAGAATGTTCGGTATTGGCGGCAAACTTCTTACGTGGATCAAGAATTTTTCTCGTCGGTCGTTCCCAAGTGGTCTGTGTAGGCGGATCGCGATCAAAAGCGCACAGTCATCGAGAGTGGAGTCCCACAAGGGTTCAGTGCTCGGACCGATCCTATTTTTCTTGTTCATTAATGATTGTGTACAGGAATTGGACTGTAACTTTGATATGTTTGCGGACGATATATAAATCTGGAAAGTTATCCACAATGATGCCAATGGAGACGACTTCCAAGAAAATCTTCGTCGATTGGACGAGTGGTCCCGCAAATGGCTCTTGTCCTTCAACTCAAACAAATGCACCCTGCTACGTCTGGGGAATCGAAATCAGGTCACTGATATGCGACCCTACTTTTTGAACGGTTTGCCACTCCAAGAACCACACACGCAGAAGGATCTTGGAGTTTGGATGAAAGTCAACCTAAAACCTTCTAGGCAATGTTCCAAGGCAGCTAAATCCGCCAATTCAATACTTAGAATTTAGAATTTATATTTGGTTAGCACCGGGAAGGTACTGTCTAAGCAAACATTAGTAACGAAATAAAGTTATGACAATGTGTGCAGATAAAATGTACAAATTCATAAATTGTCCTGCTATGTCAACAGTTAGCAATGTTTTAAAAATTAATGGTGAACTAGAAAATAGGCAGTGAAAAAAACTCCTACCATGAAAATGGAGGCAGAGTTCAATAGGCCTTCATTTCAAATAGAAGGTAGGAGAAAAAAACCGCTTAGGAAAAAAATAGTCAGGTGGTAGAATAGGGGTAATACTGCAGTAGCATTTCAGAATGAGATAATGAAACGTCGAGGTGATTCGTTCTTGATCACTTAGGCGTATGAAACAGAATCTCACGAAAATGCGTCAATGAACTAAGTCCTCAGCATCATAGGATCCAGAATTGAATTCTGATGATGGTTAGTATCCAAAGAAACAGCAGCATTTAAGACTGTGGACCACCGAATTTGTACGTCGAATGATGTCATCGTTTGGAGGACGGGTGATATAAAGGAGACATTATAGTTCATGGGCGTCTCCAGGTAGCGTAAATATAGTTTCAAGAGGGTTACTCAAATTCCCGATGGTCCTTTCTCCGAGTCATGGGGAAAGCTACTGGGAAAAGATGAGGAAAATAAAGGTTAATAGAATCAGTGTTAAGATAAATGTGCAGTCTTCGCTTGAATGCAGATAGACTAGTTAACGACCTTATTTCAATTGGCAAGTTATTCCAAAGAAAACTATACCTAGAAGCAAAGAGAGAGCGTTTACACGTGGAGGATGCAGGGGAGGTATAATTAGTTCAGAATTTCTTAGGTTATAAGGAAGACTAACGGGGGTAATTACAGAAAGCTTTGGGAGAGTTGAACTATTATTAAGATGAAAAAGGAGACAAAAGCCTGCTTCAAGTCTTCTGACCCAAAGAAATTTTAGTTTCGTTCGCTGGCATCTTGTTGAGTAGGAAGTAGTTAAAAGAGTCGGATATAGGAGTTTTTTTGTGAAATGTCTTTGGACGTTTTCAATTTTTGAACGGATATCAAGCGGGCATTTAAAGTTTTCGATGAAGACTGCTTTTCTAAAGTCTTTGGTACGTTTGTAAGGCCACATCTTGAATATGCGATCCAAGCCGGGCGACCGTGGACGCAACAGGACTACAACATGCTCGAAAGGGTGCAGCGGCGAGCCACAAAATTAGTAAGAGGTCAATCTGAACTGCCATATGAGATTCGTCTAAATAACCTAAAAGCTCTATCCTCTGAGTTATAGGCAGTTGCGCGGAGACTTGATACAAACCTTCCGTATCGTGCGTGGCATGGATTGCGCCCTCCTATGTGATGACTTTTTCCAACTTGCCACTACGAAAAATCTCCGAGGTCATCCATTCAAACTAAGTGTGCCCCAAGTAAAGATTGGATGTGAGGAAGTATTTTTCACCAACCGTGTCGTGGAACCGTGGAATAACCTACCTGAGGCGATTGTTATGTCCCAGTCTGTGTATACATTCAAACATCGGCTTGACATACATATGTTACAGTACCACGAAGACTATGTGACTACTTAACCTTAACAATATCAGTGTACCACGTAAACCTGCCTGCATTCACTTGACTGTTACTTCTTTAATTTGCTTCTTATTCTTGCTACTTTTATGTAACAAATAGGGATTTCAAAGGCGTAAGCCTATTTTCCTCAAATACACTGAACTGAACTGAAATCTTATTCAAGTTGATTGCGCAGGCTCTGCACCAATAAAAACTGACAACCACTCAGGGAACCAAACGTGTACAACCTCGGGAAGATCTGAAGTTATCCAGGACCTTCAAAATATCCGAATGGCTGAGTCGTTCCTGAATATCCTTCATATCGTTTATAGTATTTTTCAAAAGCGTTTTTTTACAAGTATAAACATTTTTTTGCTCATATTGCATTAAATACTCGCCATACTCCAAAAGCCAGTCGGAAATTTTTCGTTATACGCTCAAAGGAGAACATACTTTTTACGCAGTGTTTTAACATTTATGGACTCAAAACAATTGTTTGCTAGCAACAGAACCAGTCACGGAACTTCCTTTAAAGGAAAGCCTGTTGAGTTGGCTTCGACATCCACGACTGGCACTCAATCAGTTTATACTTACAACCAAAAACCAGCAAAGCGCGCAAAAAGCGTAATGGCAGCCAAATCCGTCGGCTACGAGGACGAATCTTGCATTGGATGTTCTTATATTTTACAAAGAGTTCAAAAACTGGAAAATGAGCTTGCAGACTTAAGGAAGCTCTTGCAAGATAACATTACTCGACGAAATACGCTTAGCAATATTCCAGTTAAAAAAGGCAGTTACTAAAGCACCAAAAGTATCAAAAAAACTACAATATGTTACAGCTCACAATGTTCGGACGCGATTACCCATAACGACCGGATAACGGGAACACAGTCTCTGAATCCTACGGACGATGACCAGAGCAAACCACAAATCTCATCCTGTTATCTTGGGTGTTCTAAAGAGCCCGTAGTTGAATCCGAAGAAACAAACGCGTGGCAAGCTGCAATGGGGAAACACCACAACAGGAGGACAAAATCACAATCAACTCTGATGGATTCATTGAAGCCTTCAGATGAGAGTACGGTCAGAGGTAGACTAAATCCCAACGAGAGCTCTGTAAACCGTTCTCGTGCCCCTAAGGAGAACTTAGGAGGAAGCGAAAATTACAAGCACCAGGATCGACAACAGTGTTTATTTATTCAGGGTTTTGCACGAGTCAACTGCAGTCCGACCAGAAGACCGTGTCGCCGAAGACCTTGCTTCGTTTAATGGCCTCCTAAACCAGTTGCTCCCACCGGGCGTGGAAGTAAAAGTTATTAAAGCATTCCGGATCGGCAAAAAGTCTGAAGACAGCCTAGGAACGCCGCGACCGCGACCTCTGAAAATAATGCTAGAGAGCAAAGACCAAATCAAGGCGATCCTATCCAAAAAAACTAACCTCCGTCACTCGCATAAAGAGGTTTTTTTCAACCGGACTACTCCCCTGCGGAAAGGCTGAAACGCCGGGAACTTGTCTTGGAACTACAATCAAGACTGAAGGCTGGCGAACACAATCTGGCTATTTTCAAGGGGAAGGTAGTTCAAAAGAATACAAATTTTCCATTGAACCAACCGATTGTTCTGAGGACAACGGCAGCCACCTCACTAACGCCAAAACCATCAGGGAACCAATTGCCCAAAGAGATGTCAGAACTGATTCCGGGTGGTGGAATAATTGTGTATGTGAAAGACGTTCTAATAGTGTCTGACAAGACGAGCAAGTTTGCGTGCAGCACGGAAGCCATATGGTTGAATATCAAGGCTCTTGGCTCTCCATGTCTAGATGTCCTCATTGTCTATCGGCCACCTAGGATAGACCGAGTCGCTGACATCCACTTGTTGGAACAATTGGAAAATTTCTCCAGTCGACCTAATGTCATGATTATGGGTGACTTCAACGCACCAGGAATTAACTGGAGCACTGTTCAATCATCATGCCCGAAATCGACTTTTTGATTATGTTTTTCTGCAAAAAGACCTTGAAGGCACTCCTCACACAACATGTCCCTTTCCCCACCAGAACACGTGAAGGACAAAGGGCTAACTGTCTTGACCTGGTTTTTCACGAACCCATCAGGCAGCATTGACGAGATTATTTCAATGCCTCCGCTCGGTCGTAGTGATCATGTGGTGCTTATGTGGGACTACTCCTTATTCTCCGTTGCGCCTGCTATAGAGGAAAAAAAGGCGTAACGTTTGGCGAGGAAACTTTCATCAGATGCGAGCAGATTTAACAGACATCAACTGGACCTCAATGTTTTCGAGCACCGTGAACGAAGATTGGGAGTCCTTCCGAAATGTTCTTCTGCAACTTATGGACAACCACTGCCCGCTAACGAGTGTCCATCACAGCAAGCGTCCTGGGTGGCTAGACAGCAACTTAAAAAGGGAAATAAACAGGAAGCACAAGTTGTGGAGAAAAATATTGCGAGTCTAATCAAGTCGCCTATTTTAACAAGTATAAAAACACAGAGAAACAAAAATGAGAAGCCTTATTCTTAAAAACGCGAAGAGAATTTTGAGAAGACTTTTGCTGCAAAAGGCAACGCAGAATCCAAAGTTAGTCTACAGTTACCTCCGTAGATGTACAAGGAATAAACATCAAATACCGCTGATTAAGACTGCCGTGGGCGTCGAAATTTCTGAAAACAGGGAAAAAGCCGAGTACTTTTCACAGTTCTGCCGCTCAGTCTTCACAAACGAGGCAAGGTTCCTTCGTCCCTCAGTGGATAACCCGCCAACTGCAAGCATTAGCCCCATACTATTCTCAGAATTTCTGATCCAAAAGGAAGTAAAAGAACTAAAAGAGTCCAAATCCCCAGGGCCAGACAAGCTTCCACCCAAGCTTCTGAAAGAACTCGCCAATGAACTTTTCGCACCTCTGTCAGTGCTCTTTCAAAAGTCCTGTGACTCCGGAACACTTCCTTTCGATTGGAAGCTGGCACATATAACTCCCTTGTACAAAAGCGGTAGCCGGGCGTCAGTGACAAACTACAGGCCCATAAGCTTGACATGCATCCTTGGCAAGATTATGGAAAGGATCATCAAGAGCGAATTGGTGAAATTCCTAGAGACTCATAATTTGTTATCAAGCTGTCAACACGGGTTCAGAAAAGGAAGATCATGCACAATGAATTTGCTGTATTCGCTCCAGAGGTGGATTCAAGCACTTGAATATAGACACGTGGTTCACATTGCCTTCATTGACTTTCGAAAGGCCTTCGATACGGTGCCGCACGAGAGACTGCTGTTCAAGCTAGAAAGAATTTGAATCAAAGGTAACCTCCTCAAGGGGATCGAAAACTTCCTCGTGGGTCGGCGCCAGGTTGTGTGCATCGACCAAGAGAGGTCAAGTTCTGCTGCGGTCGAGAGTGGGGTTTCTCAGGGTTCAGTACTAGGGCCAATACTGTTTTTAATATACGTGAACGATTGTGTCAGGAATCTCGACTGTGAAGCAGCAATGTTTGCCGATGACATTAAAATCTGGAATGTAATCCAGAGCCCTGCTGACGAAGATAAACTGCAGATCAACCTAACTCGGTTGGAGGAGTGGTCAAATCATTGGCGTTTGCGGTTCAACGTCGATAAGTGCACAATACTTCACTTAGGCAACCCATCTGGATCTGCCGAAAGTAGAAGTTACTTTCTCAACGGTGAAGCCTTAAAAGACGTGGAAACCCAAAAGGACTTTGTTGTGCTGACGACCACCACCTTAAAACCATCGTCTCACTGCTCGAAAGTGGCGAAGAGGGCAATTTCGGTGTTGCATGCCAAAAGATGAGCCTTTTTGGATTTCGATGAAGATCTTTTCGCTAAGACCTTTGGAATATTCATTAAGCCGCATTTGGAATATGCTATGCACGCCTGGAAACCCTGGACAGTTCAAGATCAGAACTGCCTCGAAAGAGTACAGAGGAAAGCCACCAAAATGGTTAGAAGTCAAAGCTCCTTGCCATATCCAACCCGCCTAATGAATCTTAATCTGTTCCCTTTGAGTTATAGGCAAATACGTGGTGATCTCCTGCAGACATTCCGCATTGTAAAGGGATTGGGTTGCTGCCTGGAATTATCGGACTTCTTTGAATTTGCCGCCACGACCCATCTCCGAGGTCACCCATTGAAACTGCGTGTCCAGCAGGCGAGACTGGAGGTGCACAAGTTCTCATTCTCTGTCAGAGTGGTTAAACCATGGAATGCCCTCCCTGAAGACGTTGTGATGTCACCATCGCTGGAAAGCTTTAAAAGGAACCTTGACAGTTTTATGTTCCGCAACGAGCCTGAGCGATGAGGAATTTATCTTAACCCTCGAGAGTCATGCACCACTTGTCATATTTTATGACCGCCTTTTGTACCTTTGCAACACACACGGCTTCTCTGTATACCGGACTTAATTTTACGTTACAAATAAGGTACTCAAAGGCCCATGCCTATTTCCCCCAATAAATTGAATTCAATTGAATTGAATAAGGTATATATTTGCTGCCTTCCATTCGAATGGCATTTTACCTGATTCAAATGACGAATTGAATAAATGCGCAAGGGGTTTGGAGAGTATGCGGTCAGTTCTTTCAAGAACTTTGCCGGTAAATCGTTCGGACCAAACGACTTGGCTTCTTTGAGATTTTGCAGTCCTCGTTCCACGAGAGGTTCCGGGAGGATTATATCTTTCAACACTGGACCGGCGTCTACAACAGCACTGTTGACGTGGTCAAAATGAAATTCGGGTTCTCTAGTGAATACCGATGCACAGAACCGACCCAAGTGCTCGGATTTCTCACAATTTTCAACGACTTTAACACCATTCTCATCCATAAGTACTTTGACTGTGTCCTTGTTTTTTTAATCGACCATTGATATAATGGAATTAAATTTCAGGCTTATTTTCCGCCTGCCGCATAATTCTTGATTCATAGTTCTTCCTTTCCTGACGGATCATTTATGACAGCATTTCTTTGGTGACGAAATTCCTCGAGATATTCTGCTGACCCTGTTTCCCTGAATACCTTCCATTTTTAATTTTCTCCTTCGAATGCCTGTTAATTTCTCTTGGTAAACAGTCAGGCCGACAAGTCTTCCTTTGCACCTTAACTGAACAAAAGCGTTCAATCAGATTGAGTGACATCGTCTTAAACTATCGCCAGTCATCCTCCGAATTCCCTTTGACCAAATAATGTCATTTCACGGACATCAGTTCTTTCTTCATCGCGTTAAAGTTGGTCTTCCATATATTTCGCTTGCCTTGCGTTCTCTTATGGCGCTGAGAATAGAGAATAGAGTTATTAATCCCACAGCAGCGTACTATGGTCACTCTTACCGAGAGATACATTAGATTACACTTCATAAATGCCATAGAAGTCCTTCGTAAATACTACTTGCAGGCAATTGGCTCTCTGGTTCTCTCTTAATCTCGTTGGTATGTTAACCTTCTGTGCCAGAGGTTAGTCGAGAGTGAGATCCATTAGCTTGCTGTCGAAGGAATTTGGTGCACTGTCAACTGTCATATTTACCCAGTCTTCTGTAGGGCATTAAAATCTCCAGCAATAAGCAGCTCCTGGTTACTTTCTACTCTCTTGGCCAAATAAAGGAGTGACTCATCAGCTGCACTTGGAATGTTTGGTGGTCCGTAGATCGTCAAAAATCGTAAGTTTTGTGAACAATACTTTTTTAGTCTTTATCCAGCGAAATTTATATTCAAGGTAAATGACGTGCGATTGTTCAACGTCCGAGCATCTTGTCCTTACGTTTACGGTCACTCCACCTCCCTGTCTATTTTCTCGGTCGCTTCGAAAGAGCTGGTATCCGTCTGTCAAAATTTCGCTATACGATTTCGGCTTTGAGCCACGTTTCCGTAATGGCAACGATATTGGGGGTTTGGTCTGATACTAGTGCCAGGAGTTCGTCCATTTTTGAAAGGAGACCCTGACCATTGTTATACAAACATTTTAATTAAGACTGGGTATCTCCTACATATAGACTTCTGCTCATTTCGTGCGATTGAATACTAGAGTCTGTCAGTGATTTCCGAGACGTACTGGTGTCCATCCTGCCCACGCTGAGTTCTAAGGAGTTGCCGTAAACCGAGTTCTGGAGCTGCTATCTTTTGTTATACGAGCTCTGTAAGGTTCTGCTCTTCGTATTTAGTGTCCTACGTCTCGGTGAGGACTCACCTTAATGATGTACGGGGTCTGCATCAGTATCAGGAAGAATTCTTCTCTGTTCGACGATGTTATTTGCTTCATTACGAGCAACGATGCCTTTAGTAAATGGCGAACCCCTTTTGGAAACTTCGCCAATTTGTCCTGCACTTGCTCGTGTATCACCAGCAGAGGATTGTGCTTGAGCATCTATCGGTAAGAAAGAGCTTTGTTCGGAGTTGTAACTCATTATTCGTGAAATCACCTTGGCCTTTTACGACTTTTAATCATCCGCCTTCGGTCCTTTATATTCAAAGAGCTTTAAAATGTCGCCGTTTTTTGTATCATCCAGCAACGATTCCGCATATTTTTGTGTATCCAGAGCACTACTTCTTCTGTCTGAGCTGGATGAGAGTAGTGATGTGCATGAGCTGGTTTGATCTCCATTTCGAAGGAAGGAAATTTCGACTGATTTATTGAGCTCTGAAGAAGCATTGTCTTTAAGCTCTACATTAGATATTCTTGAGGAAGCTATGTTTGCAAACGTAATTTCTTTTGTTGGAATTCGCATTGCTACGGGTGTTTTTTGCCGGGTTAACAACGAACCTTATCTTTTATATCGGCCATTTCTCGTTTCAAGGTACCTATTTCTTTTTCCATCAATAGTAGTTTCTGTAGGAGACTTAAACACCCCATGCATTTTTTGTCCTCGTAGAAGACATTCATTAGTGTTATAAGACTTTTGCCTGCTTGGCAGGAGGAGAAGTAGTAGGAATATACGTCTTTGCCATCTAAGAGCAGTTTTCCATTCTTGCGGTAATTTGCCCTCTTCCATGGACTTTTTGAATATCATTGAAACCGGTTCGCACAGTACATTGGCCAATTCTCGATGGGCATGCGGATGAATTCTTTCTTTAATCGGTGACTTGGCAGGCTTCGGGTGGATTAATTCAATCCTTACCAATTTGGGCAAGAAGTAAAGATTATTTTCTGATGCAAACGTTTCCGAATGTTGTGGATGCCCTGAGTAGGGGAGCGGGGGAGGATTTGTTTCATGAATGAATACCGACTGAAAGAAGCTAGGAGAGTATAGGTTTTCGATTGGTTATCCGTTTCCAGTACTCTAATTTGGGCCGCAGCCCTGGAATCGGGTCACTATTTCTTTACTTATTGTGTATGTATCCGTATAGCATCTTGGGATGCTCCAAAGAGTTCTCTAGCATGATGCTTAGCTCACAGTTCCTTCGGAGTCGGTTAGCCTCACGCTTACAGACAGCCCATTGTCGTTTGTATTCCTGCAAGTGTTTGACACTCCCCGTTAATCAAAACCGCTTCCACATCTTATTATTTTCTTTTAAAGGTGATCTGAAGTTCGCGGTTTATCCACAGCAAATGATTGTTTGTTTTCTTTCGTTTAAGTGAACAATTGAAAAAAAAAATAATTATTTTAACCCACTAGCTGAACGTTCTCCAGCATTCGTCCAAAGTTTCCCGTAATGTGGTTGTCCACGGTATTGCTGAGATTTGCGTGCGCATGCTGGAAAATTTCTCTTCCAGATGTTTTTTTTTCATTAGCTGTGAGAACATGGAATATTCAAAGAATAGTACAACGTGGTCGCTAGCACCCATTGGCGGTAGATCTTGTTCATCCAGCACATTATCCGCATCTCGGGTTAACACGAGGTCTAGACAATTGGAACTTGTCCTTCTTGAACTCATGTCCCGAACGGTACCTTCTGGAAGAGTAATTTTTCACCTGCCATTCCAAGCAAACGATGACCGAATGTATCCGTTGGACCCGAAACATTACAAGTTTCCCAGTCGATATAATGACCGTTTAAGTCTCCAGTGATAAGGATATCCTTTTTCAAGCAATTTTTCGTCAGCTCCGTTAGGAGAATGACATCGCGTTCAACATTCTGGTTGGGGGACGGTATGTAACTGTGAATGGTAGTGGCCGGGCGTACATAATTGTAAGAGTTAAAGGATAAAACTTCAATTTCTGCTTTCATGGGATGTACCTTGGAAATTGCAGTTATATAAGAGCTTACATAAACAGTGATTCCTCCTCCGCGGCTTCTCCTGTCCCTTCTCTAGAGTTGATAACCATGGAGGGGTATTTCATGTTCTCGAATATATTCCAAGAGCCACGTTTCTGTGAGAGCAATTATATCTGGTGCTTGTTCAGCAAAAAACGGCTGGAGCTCACTCATTTTATTGTAAAGGCTCTGGATATTTGTTTACATGTCCTTTATAGTCCGTCTTCTTGGCAAGGGCCAGCTCTGATGATATAAGGAGTCTGCCACAGGAAGGATCTCTTAATCACTATAATGTTCCTATCCCGTATTTGGAGCCAATTTCCATCTTTTTTGGTCCTCCTGTTCAGTTCGGCCCTCAGTTCCCTCATATTGTGTATTTCTGCTGGTTCGAACTCCGGCTGAAAAAGCATATTTATATATGAGTAATGGAGAGTCATTCTCCGCTCTATAAGCCGTGAGGCCTGTAATTCATTTTCAAAAATGATTTAAGAGGCTGTGGTGATGAAAGTTAATGAAAAGCATTCGCTTTCCATAGACGGAAGACTTTGTGCACGGTAACGTATTCTCCATCTTGAATGACGACATTTGAATATGTTTGGAACAGATTCAGGTCATGTTGTACTCTTTCCTTTGAAATCGAAGAAGTTGACTCAGGAGCCGCTTTTATGACGACATTTCTTTTGTTGTCAATATGCTTGTTTGGTAGTTTGATGCTCTTATTCGCTAATAGAGTTTTCGAAATCAGGAGGAATTTTATTCTGGTAGACTACGCTATCTGCGTTGGTATTAACATTTTTTATGACACACTAGTTTCGGTCTGGGAACCTGCACAGTCGTTGCCCTTTTTGTACTGTGCTGTTCATATAGCTGCCATGTTTGCTTCCATAAATTGACTGTTGAATGACCCCTTACTGAGTTTTCCTTGTGATCAAATGGCGTGATTACGTACTCTTCCAGAATTAATGGCAAGCCCTTCTTGTGGTTACTAATAGGTTTTTGAGGTTCGTCCTGGCTGTTCCGTCAGTAGTGTCCGGTGACTTGGTAGGTTAAGTTGCCGTACCGGGTAATAAAACTTTACTCATTATTGTTGCATTAACGTCGACAGCCTTGTTATTCAGCGGAAGTGGTTTTTCTGGAGATTCTCCTGGAAATATCACTTGCTTCCTCGTCCCGGTTGGTTTTAATTTCCAAAAAACTATGCCTTCTTACGAGAGTAGTCGTTGCTTGTCGGTTAGCAGTTGGCGGAATATGAAATGATTTCCTTTTGTGGGCCTCTAGAATAGCCACAACGACGTCAGTCGGAAGGCCTTGCTTCTTTTCGAGTATCTCGACTCGCTGATTAAGGTCCTCACAACCGACACAATGATCGGCTGCTGGGCAATTCGTCTCATTTGTTGCAGATTTATCAGTGTCTGATGTTAGTATTCTAGTCCTATTTCCGTTTTGTGTCTCCTGAAGTCCACTGTGAATAATCACCCCAGAGTCTAATGATTTCGTTTGTATTTTTTCAGAAGAGACTGGTTATGAATTAAAAGTTCTTTTCAGTTGATGTTCCGTATCTAAGTAGATTATAAACCTCTTCAATGTCATTTTTCTGATATACCGTTGAATTCGAGAACTAAATTGTTTATCCTGATGATGTATTGCGACCGAACACTTCGAGCATAACACACCAGGTAACGAGATGCACTAAGGATAATAAGTGGCTGAGACCGAGCTTAAGAGATTTGTTAAGAACGCCATTGCGTTCTTGAAGATACAAGACAGAATACTTATTCTGCAGGCATAAATATATACTAGCAACAGGAGGCAATTTACTACATATGGTAATTTTGAGTTAAAGCAGAAAGGGGATCCGTCCGGATGGGAAGCTGACGCCAAAATGCCTTCTGAACAACCGGTGGAAAATGCAGCACTGTGAACAACTGCAAGAGTGAGTCGTCAAAGGTGCAGTTGAAGTGTATAAAACGAATTCCGGTGACATACTGATGGTAGAGATTGAGGAGTAGAGATTGAATGGCACCGACTGTCTTCACCAACACGTAGTTACAATCTAACGCTTTCTATCTATGGTTTTCACGCCCCACAAGAGGTCGCATGATCACCATTCTCGAGCTGTCTCTGGAAAAGCCAACCACAGGCGCCCAAAAACTGCTATCGGCCAAGCAAGTTATCTAGTAATACAGTGACTTACTCTCCCATGATATGTGTTCATTCAGGCTCATTTCCCCCTGGCGAACAGACACCCCCGCATGTCCGATGCGTACCGTACGCCAGGGACATCTGACGACCACTGAGTTTCTGTACAGATAAACTGGTATCTTTCCTCTTCTACTTTAAAACGGTACTGGGTGTGACGATGGTAGTGCATGTATTAAAAAAACAATCGCGCATGAAGTCATCCAATGGCTCCAGTTTGCCAAAAACACAGAACACTCCAAAAAATAGGGTTTGTCTATAAATGGGGTGGCTAACACGAACAAGGCTTGGCCACAGGCAATGAGCAGATTCTTTAAAAAATTTCAGTCCGTCAATAGGAAGTTAACCGCGCATTTCGGGAGTGCTCGTTGTTGGACGACTGTTTAATTCACCGAGTAGACCTTGTAAAAGGCTCAGATAGACATAGCTTCCACTATTCAGGGCCTTGGGGGTGCATGTTCTAGGCATTTGCACTAGCGTCATTAAGCCTTTGGGTAGCTCTAGATGGTGGGGTCACAGTAGTCGAAACAATGCTCTACTTATGGAGAGTAGTAATTTTCATTTAAAGCAGAAGTTCTCCAACTTTACCAGCAAACACTTGCATCGTACCGTGTCCACTCTCTCACCAACTTTTGGGGGTTCTATATCATCCAGCATCATTACCCTTTCTCCATTTTTACCAAACATGACGCTTTTGCATCAAGTTCAAATTGTTAACCCCTCCTCAGAGGTCCCTATACAACCTGGCAATCGTTTAAAGAGTACTTTCCAATCTTTCTCAGGGATTATGACTGCATCCTTGTCCTGCTCGGTTAATTAATGAAATGGGTAGAAGACGTTTCGATATTTCACCGAGCCTTTTAATATGTTGAAAATGCGTCATCCGCGAATGAAATTAAAGTTAAGCGCACCCTAGTCATTTCCTTCCGTTTATGAGTTTAAATTTGAGTTACAGGTATATCGGGAAGAATTTGAGATCTGTAGGGGTCTAAGCAGTGGTTGTACTCAGAGCCATTCAATCATCACGCCCTGTTCCTTGTTGGAATGGAAGGGCAAAGACCAGTAGGAATTGGGTATTCTGTACAGTGACTCATTGGTGGTCAGAGATCCCAATGGGTGGCAAGCTAAGGCCCGCGTGCGTCTGTCCGCTAGTGTACTGTGGGCTTGAGTGAGGAAAAGTGTCACGTGAGTGTGTGACTAAGCGCTTGATCTTTTGATCGGCCAAAAGCAGTTTGTGTGAGTCTGAAATTGGCTTGGTTGTCAAAAGAGGCTGTGTGCGTGTGGTCCGGTGGCTCGATAAGTGTAATCACGTGACCTCTTGCACGGCATGGGCGCAAAGGTGGATGATGCTACAACAAAGTGAGGGGTCGAAAGTGAGGCCAGCGATGAAATGCTTGATTAAAAATCCAGTGCCCATGTGGGTTTGGGAATGTGACGATGGTGACAGAAGATGCTCAAAACATAGGCACGGCTGATGCTCTGACCTATGCAGAGGTGCAGTTGACTCACAAGCCAGCGGGTGTGGTGGGATGATCTCGTCAACGTGTGCCATTGAGTTGGCACGTTGGTATGAGAAGAAAGGGTGTGTGACACAATGCCTCCTAGTGAATTTTGATCCAATCAAATCCGTCAGTGAAAAGGCTCACCGTAATCTGGGCTCAAAGAAGGGATAGATTAGAGATCGTGTCAAGCGGATTTAAGTTTCATTAAGTTAGGCACAGAAGGATGCCGGGGATAATTATTACGGGAGTGTCCAAAATGGAGGAAGAACTACCGATGTTGGTGCCATTGAAAGACTGCTCTCACAATAAGGTTGGAATCCAGTGGCTGATTTTTGGTGAAACCGTCGTCTTTCTTCGTGATGAGACATTAGGAACTGCATTTCCCTATCCATGGGCATGATGAGTGGCACAGGAAAAACAGGCAGGTGAAGTCGATTTGGAATTTCGTGATGATGGTGTTCAGTCATTTATGACGGTCGCGTGATTGGATCCCTTCGGGGTCATCAATTATTTAAGAGTTGAAGCAGTGCTTTTACTCAGAGCCCTACAAGCATCGCACCCTGTTCCGTGTTGAAAGAGAAGGGCAAAGATCAGTATGAGTGTTGTATTCTGTACAGTAAATCAGTGGTGGTCAGAGACCCCAACGCATGGCAAGCTCGGGGCCCGCACGCATCTGTCCGCTTGCGTGATGTGGGTGTGAGTGTGAAAATGTCCCGTGAGAGTTTGACTGTCTGCTTGATCAGTTGATCTGCCAATAGCAGTTTGTGCGAGCCTGTTATATGCTTGTTTGTCAAGGGGCTATGTGCGTTTGGTACGGCAGCTCGAGAAGTGTCCTCACGTGACCTCGTGCGCAGCATGGGTGCGAAGGTGGAAGATGCTCCAGATCCTTAATTTTTGAAAAATCTCCTTCAACCTTTTACCAGCTAGATGGAACGGTCTCACTGAACGCATTAATTGTACACTTAAGAACCTTACCATAAAATACCTCAAAGTGGACCATGAAAATGACTAGGATGTTCATTTACCTCTGTGTGTCTTAGTTTATCGGGAATTATCCATTCCATTACGGGGTTCATACAGATGGAGACATAATTTGTCTTTTAGTAATCCACCGTGCATTTTAATCACAAATAAAATAAATAAATAAAAATTCATTATGAATGAATCTCATATACGAATGAGCTTTCGCCAATGAGGAAGCAATAAGTGATAGAAATGAGCAGACAGTGAATAGCACTCCTTGCAAAATTTCATGAAAAAAAAAAAATGATTTATGGGATTATAAAAAGGAAAAGCCGGACGCTCTTGGGTGATAAATGAACGTGGGGTAAAGGAAAACCTTGCTGATGGCAGCGGATGAGGGTATGCGTCACTGCTCGTCCAGGGGAAATCCACTAACGGTGGAATCTGTTTGCAGCACAGAGTCACTCTAGGGACATTCATAATACATATTGACTAACAGTAGGAGAAAACTGAAGGATGCCAAGATGGAGGTACTCACTCCGATTTTCAACCGTTTCCTAGGAGTTAAAAGGAAGGAAGGAAGACGTTGAACGGCAATGAGGACTATCGCCTTGAAGCGCCGTAGACGCGAACAAATACTCATTAGCTAACAAGATCATTCGAGTTTGCCGAACGTTGAAAGGAGAAAGGTCTAAGACCACTGTCAAAGCGGGACGAATGTCAGTCTGGTAATTCTTGGTTGACCGAGAAACTCACCTTCACTGTGGCGGAAGAGAGGAACCCGACGTGTTCGAAACGAGGACGAGAAGATAAAGGCTGCAGGAGACAACATAAATGGACTAAGCAAGCAATTAACAGCACGAGGAGCAGCTTCAAATTCCAGGCGGATCCTTTTCAAAGCCTAAAAGCCGAGTGTTGGGAGAAAATGGAGAAAATGACTCTATATGCTCCGGGATAAAACGCGTACTTAAGGTAAATTTTAATACAGCTGGTGTAAACGATGATCTTATTTCGATTGGAAAGTTATTTCACATAAAGGTATATTTGGAGGCGAATAAAATATAATAATTATAAGTAGAACAAAGAGCTGGTGCAATGAGCAAGGAGGAATTAAAAGTGGCATCAGGGCAGAATTCACGCTAAACACGAAGCAGAGGCCGCCTTTGAGCATTCTGATCCACATAAATTTAATTATCGTCAATTGACATCACTCATTATAACCTATACTGAATGCAAAACAAGAAATGAAACTTCGAGTAAAAGATCTTTGGTCACAGACAAACATTAAACTCAATAAAGCAAACAATATTCTAGAATTGGAAGGATGAACATGTTATAGCCCCTCGGGACTCAATAGCTGTACTTGTTTGAATAGGTGAGGTCGGTTAATGTGAGTGCCGTGAAGATGGAGTGAACGGTGTCCCTGTAGTGTGCACAAGAATGCATGATCCCCTTCCCTATTGGTAGTCTCCAGCTCCAACCTCCCCGTTGTCTCATGTCTGGTGTATTGCCAATAAAATGTCCGTTGGTTTTCTACTACGTCTATTGGGCTTCTTTTATTATGGGACGCTTGAGATGGTGCGTACGAGTTCAAGTGCAATAGCCTCAGGAAGGATTGCTGAGGCGAACTTGAATACGGACTGCGGAATCGGCAAAGGAACGACGAGTAGACATGAGAAGAGCACTTGCATTACAAAAGGATGGGGATGCGGTTGGATAAGTACTAACAAATGAAGTTCAGTTTGGGCGTCGGATGTCCAGGTCATTGATATCGGCTAGAAGACGTCTATGAGACATATTATAGAAGGCTTTACTATGATCGAAATAGATTACAAAAAGACTGCAGCTCGTTTTGAAAGGAATAACTGGGTTAAGAAAGGCTAAATGACACGTTTTGCATCATTTTTCGCGCAAAAATCCATGCTGACCTATAGATAAATCGATAATTTCTTTAAAAATCATTATTTCGATATGCTTTCCTAAGGCCGGAGTCTGATGAATGTCCCGATAATAACTGATGTTTGAGCGAGATCCAGACTTTAAGACCTGAAGAACTGCATATGTTTTCTACGTTTCAGAGAACAGTACATTTGAAACATAATCTAAGAATGAAGCAATCGAGGAGGTTCGGGTACTTTCTTGATGATTGAATGAGGAATAACATCTGGTCCTCTTGCCTGCGAATGTTTTAAGTTATTTATATTTTTTGGAATTAATTCGAAGATGATATTAATGGCATTGAGGATTCTGACAGAGAATGGAGGAAACTATGTAATCTGTTCAGATGTCGCTGTAAACTTTTTTCAAAGAATGCATTTACTAATTCAGCCTTGTTAACATCATCAACGACGATGCTTTTATCCTAATTTTGAAATGGAATTATTTCATGGTCATTCTTATAGGTGGACTGACAATGGAATGTTTGCGCGACAGATTTCGTAAGGTTCGGCCTGCTGTAGCAAGTCCCAAGTATGACAAATCTTAGAGGCTTATTCAAAAAGCCCTGCGATCCTCAGATGGATTGGTAAAGATCGACCGATCGATCTTTCAACCGCCACCTTAACTTCCGTAGTCTACTAAAGAGAAAGTGTGGAGTGGTGGAATCAGCAGTATGAATTGCAAGTCCTGGTATGCAGAAGGTCGGTATGCCTTCGGAAGTCGACAGGATGAAAACATATGAAGGTAAATGATACAAGAACATTACTGATTACGTCAGTATCTACGAGGTCGAAAGCGGGTTAAGTCAGAACTGCGCTAGTTTCATTCAAAGAGACAAGCAGAAGTCTAAAGTGAGTAAGTACAGGGTCAGTTTGGAAAGGATCCCGCTTAAAATCAATGAATAGTAAAGCAGTGTCATTTTAAAAGAGCATTTCAGGATGTGATTATTTCTAGTTGGTGAGCGAACCAACTGAGAGCGATTTAAACCACTAATGATGTCTTGGAAAGATGGAAAGCTAGGTGGACAGAGTTTCGAATGTCAAAAGATTTCGGATAGATTAAAACCCCGTTGTTTATTTTAACGTCAAATGCAGATTCCGATAGACATTTAAAAATTCCACAAAGCCTTGCATCCTCACTAGATAATGAGTTAGGGGGATTAAATGCGCCCAAGAATGGTTTTCCTTTGGGACGAGAGAATAACAGATGTGAAGCGCATGAGGAGACATTGGGATCATGCTAGAAGTACTCTAAGGAAGCGGAAATAAAGAAAAGACAGCCATCATCACGTTTAAAAATGCGATCTTTCAAGGTATAATTCATAGTTATCTGTGATAAAAGCAGAGTCGGACTGGGTACAAGGTTCAATTACGCACGTAATATTGCACGTTATCTCAGATAAAACAGCTGTAGGTTAAGCCATCTAATATATATTGGATCTAGTACTGAGTAGCTGTAATATGAATAATGATATTTAGAAAAAATGGGTGTAGTTAGGTTGTAAGACAGTAGTATTTGTGGAATATGTACCACTAGAACTAATGTTATATGGATAGTAAATCGTGGGTGGCTGAGTGGAGATTACAGACATTCACTAATGCAGTTATCTGATACTGGAGAATTGGAAGAGGTTAAAAAGTTAAACAATATCCCAAACTTACGATTATCGTGTAAACTGCCATATGAGATTCGTCTAAATAACCTAAAGCTCTATCCTCTGAGTCATAGGCAATTGCGCGGAGACTTGATACAAACCTTCCGTATCGTGCGTGGCATGGATTGCGCCCTCCTATTTGATGACTTTTTCCAACTTGCCACTACGAAAAACCTCCGAGGTCATCCATTCAAACTAAGTGTGCCCCAAGTAAGATTGGATGTGAGGAAGTATTTTTTCACCAACCGTGTCGTGGAACCGTGGAATAACCTACCTGAGGCGATTGGTATGTCCCAGTCTGTGTAAACATTCAATCCTCGGCTTGACATACATATGTTACAGCACCACGAAGACTATGTGACTACTTAACCTTAACAATATCAGTGTACCACGTAAACCTGCCTGCATTCACTTGACTGTTACTTCTTTAATTTGCTTTTTATTCTTGCTACTTTTATTCAACAAATAGGGATTTCAAAGGCGTAAGCCTATTTTCCTCAAATACACTGAACTGAACTGAACTGAATCTCCCTCCCCAGGTCTGACCGGGTTGTAGATACAGCATATGCCACATATTTCACTTGGGCAATCTGATAAGCAAAGAACGCAGGCTAGAACATTAATAAATCCACGAAGTGTGATTTATGCTTGTTGATTTACTGGCATAATATAACAAATTGGTGACTTAGCATTGCGTAAAAATATAACGCCAATCATAGATAAAACAACCAAGTTCAATTACCCTAGAAAGTTCCCTTCAATATCCTAGAGGTTTAAACCTCCTAAAAAATTCTTATTTGTGACGCCATCGAACCTTTATAAAGCCCGTTCCCGCGGACGCCTACTCGTTTGTGTAATGGGCTAACTACGTAGTCAGTCAGGTATACAAATGGGTCCCATATTTCCCGATCAGAAATTTCCTCTTTAGCCGTTGAGGTCTTTATATCGTCGCACATTGTCGACTTGGGCACTGATAACAGACCCTAATCTTGAGATGAGCGGTTGTAAAGGCAAACTGATTAAGATCGGGTGGTTAATTTTCATTTCAATTACGGACGTTTTTTTTCGGTTTCCTAGCCATGGTGGCGTTAGTGAGCAACACAGTGGCCGATAATACTACCGAACTCATTGAACCACCTACTGAACAGCCGAAAAACCTTCACCAATACTATCAACCTGAACCTCGTTCTGACATTGCCGTGTCCGATTTCCAAAACCCCCACCTCGTTAACTAAATTCTTTGGTTAATATACCTTCATCCCTCAGTCTGTTTTTCTCTGTGACTGACTGAATGATGGATTAATTTCAATTGTTTTTCAAGGGAGATCCTAATATGTTCAATGTAGCGAATGGCTATCCAATAAAACAGTTGCAAGTTCGATGGAACCACAGGATTCAGATAATATTGACATATACCAGGCAAACGGAACACTAAAAGTCCTTGGGACCTAACTCGTTGACCTGCAATGTTCAAACCTTCGTAGAAAAGTACGCGTAAAACTAAGAGAACTGATATGTGTGTACCGAGCAAAATGGATAGTTTGAAGTCATTTCTTGCTCTTGGCTAATCCAGAACCTCTAAGAGATTAAAACGAAGTGCCCTCACCTTTTGATTTTGGAGCGATTGTCGTTGATTCGTTTATAAGATGTCAATTAATTGTTGTCACACTCGGGATCATTCCGGTGTTATCCTATTTTTTGGCGAAAGGTTTGTAGTACCTTTCGACTCACTAGCATTATTAGACTTCTGGTTAACTACGATGGATGTGAACTAAAGCTGAGTGGGAAGGGATCCCAACCTAAAGGAAACTACAGTGGCACCGCTTTTCTAACATCCCATAGAGTATGAACCATATATGTATTCTTAGGTTTAGGTACTCTTTCTCCCAAAAAAAGGGGACAAGCAGTTGCTGTCACTTAGCATGCCTTTTGTCTACATGAAAGAGGTGGACATAAAACAACCAACGTTCGGAGCCAACCGTATCGAGGGCTTCGTGCTCGCTGAATCCAACGCTTGGGAGGTGAGTTCACTGTTCTTACTTTGGAGCCTTCAGCAGCTATAACCGAAATCAAAAGCCATCTGCTACTTCACATTGTTTTGTTTTCTCGCATTTATTCTCAGTCATTTACTGATCTGTTTATCGTTTCAAGGGACGGTTGCCGTTTTCACTAACTTTCAAACATGGTGGGGCAATTGAGTTTGGGAAAGCTCTCCTCGAATTAGGTACACGCGCCAGTAAACTTCGCAACTCATACGTACCTCCACCACCGCCACCAATGACAGAATACTACAGCTGTCCACCTCCTGCGTATGCCCCTCCATACGGCGATCCGTACTACAGCTTTATGACTCAACATCCCGCATTTGGCCCACCAGTTCGTAAGTTTTGCGATTTTGTCTTCCATCATCACCATTTGTTTGTGTATTCATTCGGACTTGTTTGTGCGTTAGCGTTCTGTCTGTATGCGGTCTACCGGATAATTTATAAATTATCCATTGAACAAGTTTTTCTGTTTGCATGCTTTTCTCATGCTATAACAACTCGCTTCAATACAACTTCGTCTTGGTTCAGTTATTATTGCCATGAAGTTTTACCTAGGCGATGAATATTTACTACGAGTTTGCTCCATACAAACTGGTTAATGAGTGATTCAATTGACCTTTGAGCCTATATAGTCCTCCTCGGCAGACATTTGTTGGCTGCTTTTGTCTCAACATTTTGAGTTAAAGCCGCGTACCTCTAGGTACTGTAAACTACTCGTGATTGTGTTGGTTTTAAATCGCATTTCGATTTTTTAAATATCTCTCTCACCCAACTGACCAATAGGTAATATTTTGCTAGTAGCTTTTTGTCACCTGTCCGACTATCTTCGGAGGTATTTTGCGCACCCATAATTCCAATTTGTTAAGAGTTCTGATATCGAAACCGGTTATATCTGGCATGATCACAGTCGTAAGAACAATCTTCGAACTACCTATTGCATCTGTGAGTGGAAGGTTTCTCTTCTATGCAGATCGACAGCTTATGTTTGTGTGTACGCCGAGATGACAGATAAGTTCGTTAGTCTACCTTTTATTCGTACTTAAATCAGTCACTCATGGATTACTTCACATGCACGCTTTCTACGAGAGGACGATCGCCACACCGCGTCTACCATAAGAGTCGCATGATTTCAGGATCTAGATTTTCGATCGCTCTAGTTAGACTTTGGTCTTCGAACGAGTGACATACATCCGCTTTGTATTGACAAAGACTACGCGTTGTCAGCCTTTGGGTACAATATTCCAAGAACCTGCATTTTAGCATCCAATATTAGGTGTCCGTCCTCGATTTAGCGGCCCACCTCGCTCGCACAACTGGACTAGGGTACGAAGCACGTTTGTTTCCGAGACGTCGTGCCATGAGCGTAATGCCTAGCTCAAAGATCTTCATGGGGTTTCTTGGGAATATTGTGTACAGTTGGTTCGAGTTTTCTTCTCAGCGCTTTAACTCAAAACCCAATGACAAGCCAGCGGTGGAAAACAAGCTTATTTAATGGCGCCTCATGGCTTCCATTTCACAATGCCTCATCGGACTTGATGTTGTTTTATGAGACAGTCAACGTGCCACATATAAGCGCTTGGTACCCTGCTAGCAGAGTCTGATGTTCCAAAAATGTCTATTCATCAGACCCATACCTACTTATATCTCAACCAACTTCGCTGAAGACTTACACTATCCGCTACCCGTGGACGCGCTGGGTATCCATCCGTTATGCCAAGAGATACCTCGTCTTCCCGACGTCTTCGTACCGAATTTTATTAGCTGTCGTGGCTAATTTAACGATTAGTCTAGTTATCCTGGTCAAGATCCACATGGTTTTTGCCGTCCTGTCCCCTAAGAAACAGAAAGAGCTGGCCTCTCCATATGGTTAAATTTTATTATACTTCCACTTTTACCAACATTCGTCATGGATGATCCTTCTGACTCCATGCAACAGACTCGCCGCTTAGCGAGCAATCTTTGCCTGAAGGAAATTGGCCCATTTAACGTGCCAGCCTTGAAAACCGCAATGCCAAATACGCGCGACATTGGTCTGCGTTTCACCTTCGACGCCGTCGCCAGCCAGGGCCGAGATTGTGCGAGGTAACATCCCAGATGATTTCGCCTTCATATCGGCGTCACACCTGTTCAGATGAGTAAAAACGACACGGTTAACCGTTTTTTCCCTACTGACAATGTAATCCATCGCTTCATTTGTGAGCACCCAGTGGAATTCGAGAAATGAAACGCAAGCAGCATTAATTGACCATTAAATTTTTCCAGCCCACGGTCGTGCCTAACATTTGTATTGAAGATTTATTTGAATGAACACCCCTTATATTCGCAAATTGGCTTTGAGACTGGTCTCATCAACTTCAATGGGTTTCAACGTAGTCAGGCTCAGGCCTCGCTTGTCTGCGTGATCCATTTTTGTTTCATCACTGTCCTGCGCGTCCGGCAGAAAATGCTGCTTAAGGTAGCAAAAAACTGTCCGAAATCCCAAGTTTAAGCGTTGTCCGTGGAAGACCAGCCATATTCAACCGTACAACCCTAGGTGATTCTCTTTAGCTTGGGAGATTTTAGACCGGCCTTACGACGCAGGTCACTGACTTTCGTGTCGCAACGAAAATGCTTGATCCGTTTACTATAGGTCATTATGGTTGTTTTACCAGCAACCTGATCGTTGCAATGACGCCTGCTGCAATCTATCTGACAGGTCAGTCGTGGAAAATGAATGTGTCCACCGCTGTTCAATAGAATGGGCCTGGCAGTATCTTGCACGGCACCTACACCTACCGTACCCCGATGTGAAAATAAGCTCGAGGTGATTCAAGGTGGGCATGGAGTGGCTGATAAGTCTTGACAATTTATTAATTTGTGCTGCACACGACTTGGTGCACATTTCATGTACCAGGCTACATTCATGTCGTCTTGAAATTCGATTAGGTTGTAATGCTATAAATATCACCCTATGAAGGGGTCATTGCAGTCCTGAGAAGGATCGAGTTACCACGCCAGTTGGTTGCCTTTCAATCCACGACTCCAAATGTATCTTGAGAGATACAAGCGCTTCAGCTTTATTCTAATGCTAAATGTGTTGATTTAACGTGGGGCTGGAGTCGCCAGTGCCGGCTTCACTCTCTCCCCTCATGTAACATTGGCATATCTGAATCAAGCCAACTAAGAATAGGAATGGACATGGGGACTGACAATGCTAACCAATCGGTCTACGCTTGCCACACACGTCCTAGTCTTCGCTTAACTTTACCATGCTATGCCGAATGACATGTATCCAACGTACAGTAGATTTGCTATCTCATTAAATGTCATCCGAAATTCTGAAACGTGTTTTTGATTCAAAAACTTACTAATGTGTGGTTGTAAAATTTATTATTATGTAGCCTTATCGCAAAATATTTCAGTCACGCCAGAATACCGGCTCTTGAACCGGCCGCCTTCAAAAAATACCCTGAAAATCACTCTTTAAGTAGTATGACTTTCGCATTGATCTTTGATATCCTTATAAATTCAAATACAATGCAGAAACCATGCATGAAAGTGTTCTTTCTCGTGCTCATTTGATAGCAAATTATGTCTTCAAATTTTATGCTCGCAAAACGGATGTTTTTCAGATCTAAACAAGTTTCTAATTATGAGTTTTTAAGACCGTGGAATTTCCATTCGTAATGCATCGTATTTGTCTATTTATGCATGTTTCTTATAAAGTGTACTACGTGGTCCACATCCATTGCAAAATCTTATGAGCACTATGGGACATCTTCCTCATAACTTAGAGAATTGTGTAATTTTCTTTTAAAGGAATCAATGCAGCATGTAGTTTGGAAACTTTCAAGTGTAACGGCAGGTCGGGTTCAAAATTATTCGGCTATTTCAAAAGTTTTGTACAACCGCAATATACCCTTTCTTCAAGTATAAAATTTGAATAAGACGAATGTAAAGAAGAATATTTTCCTGCACACTGCACAAAAAATATATTTGAATTTATAAGAGCATCAAAGCATACTGCATGAGTAGTCACTTACAGTTTAGTTTTTGCAGGCGGTCGTGATGAAGCTTATTTAAAAGCTGGCATCCTGACGTGACTGAAATAACCGAGGGTTTTGCATCATTGTAGTTAATAAAGTAATCGTATTTAATTAGTATTTTGAATAGAAAACCCATTCCGGAATTTTGGGTGGTGGTGGTGGTAGTAGTAGTTTTTAAGATAGTAGGCGGCTTGATAGTGTTAAAACTGCACACTCCGTGCCTTTTATGTCCGTTAGCAGTGTAGGCCTCGGAGATGAAAATGGTTTAGGATTTTGCTTAAATTTCTTAGGCTGTTCCTGTCTCCGCCCTGTACAAAATCGTAATCAGGGCATCTGCTCTGTACATGCCCAGTTTTGTGTTGAGAATGCCACTGCGGTTCCGAGCGTAGGGTTGTAGCTGACCGGAGGCCTCGCAGGCTTTGGGTATCCTATGAATGATTTCGCCATTAATCTTGATGTTTCGTGACAACTTACTTCCTAGGTGTGTGAATTTGTCTATTGGCGTGAGGGGAATTCCGTTCACGCTAATCCTGAAAGCCTTGTACTCATCAGATGGTTTTGATAACGGTCTTTAATCATCGTCTTTTTCCGCGGTGATGGTCAGTTCGAATTCGGAACAGCTGGAGGCAAAAAGATATGCACTACGTTGCATATCCTCCCTTGTACTTAGCGTCCGCTAACAATTGGTCATTGGCACTACCTGCGGAAACTCAAAAATGACTTCCTATGCCAGATGTGCTCGATAGTCGATTTGGATTCCCGCCCGCTCTCCACCGTAGGCGTCCATCTGCATGGCGGAGGAAGCAAGACTACAAATGTTGGGGGCGAATATATAGCCCTGCTTCCCTATTTTTTGACACGAATTTTTCTGCGACTGATTTGTCGTCCCCCACTCGTGCCATCATCCAGTTATCTGGCTGTTTGCGTAAATCTTTCCGGGTTTGCGAATTCCGGTATGGTTTTTTGCAGTTTACCGCAGTTCTGTCTGTTGAAAACCATCGTCAGATCCACGAAGTTGATGTGCAGGATCACCCGTATTTCCTGGTAGGCCACAAAGATCACGCCTATAGTTCCACGTTTTTTCCCCAGAATCCGCATTGTGCTTTTGTAGGGAGCCTCTGGTCCAGACGCACGTTCAAATCATTGGGTTGATGCGGTGGACATGCGGCCTGCAATGTTGAAGAGCGATATGCCTCTAGCTATCATGGAATTGCCGGTTTCCTTGAGTTTTATACCTATAGACAATGATGGGGGCCCCTGAGGTCTTGGGGAATTTGTCCTTGTGGGCATATATCTTGTACCAAAGCAGCAAGCTTATCTGTGAGTTGTGAGCCGTCGTGTTTCTACAATCACCTGGGATTCTGTCGGTGCCTTATGTTTACCGTTGGTCAGCTCTACCACGGCGTTCATTGTCCCTCAAGCTGTAGGTGGACGATGAAAAATCGGCATTGGAGTCTACTTGAGGTAGTCGGTTGATACCTCTTTCGCTAACTGAATAGGTGGTTAAGGGACACTTTCTAAGTGCTGGGTCCAGCGCTCCGGGATATGCGACTTCTCCGACGGCACGGTTGCTCCATCTTAGCTGATCATTTTGCCAACTCCTCGGGCATGGGGGCTGTAGACTGCTTTGATAGTTGCGAAGAAATTCTAAATCTCACAACAGTTTTGTGTATTCTTGAGGTTAGCCAGTAAACCATTTCGCATCTCTCTTGGCCTCTTTCACCCGAATTCTACTGATTTATTGGCATTGGTCCTGTTATTCGGATGAATCATGTGTAAACTGATCTTCTCAAAGATCATAGGTTAGATTTTTTCGTCATCGGTCAATCAGTCTTTGTGCTGTTTATGTGCATGACCCAGGATTTCCAACCTGGTTGCCAGAAGCAATTCCTGCTTTTCCCTCCACTGAGCCTCAACGGCTTCAGGAATTGCACGTATTCCTGTTTGGGATTTGTGTGATAGCTGCAATTCAATCGTCCTTACGCCATAATCAATAATCCAGTGTTTAATTTACATGCTATTTGCCTACCTCGCGAACGCATGCTACGTAGCATTTGTACCCTTATCTTGGATACGACAAGATGGTGACCCGTACATCAATCTTCACCACACGTCGCCTTGGTCATTATCATATCGCACTGGCCATGTCTCCGGAAAAGCGCATAGTATGACAGTTGCCGCTGCGAGTACATCCAAGTTTTTTTTCCCGTGCCCAGAAGGTGAAGGGTGTTAGGCGAACGAGGATTATGTTCCATGCAGGTCTGTGGAAGGAGGTTTTTGTTGTTACAGCATAGCCCTCCTTTTTAGGGAACATAACCTGTACGGACGGTATATCCGGCTAAAATCGAAAGTCTTGTATCAACACTGGCGCCCTGGCTCCATGAAGTGATTGAACAGGTATGGAGAGATGAGGTCGTTCCTGATGACTAGGTCTCTGCCATCCTTATACCTGTATTCAATAGGGGAGGTAAGACAAGGTGCGAAAACTGCCGCGGTATAAACCTCATCGACGTTGCTGAGTGGTCTTTGCTGTCCGGGACTACAGCATAGTTCGTCACAGCAGGATTCTGTGCTGTGCGTAGATTTACGGATCGGATATGCAAATTGAGGCCAATTCTTGAATTCCGTCGTAATTAACAACAACTGACGTTAAATTCGCAGCTTTGTTCGATTCCGTCCATCATGAGTCCCTGTGGTGGCTTACGGAACTACATGGTTTGCGTCCAAAATCATGGCCGTGATCACTGGACACTGTAGCTTCACCAATTCGCGACTTCTGTTCCATAACAATCGGTGCAAACCGTTCGATATCCGATCTGGCTTTCGAAAAGGTTGGCTTCTGTAGCCCATTCTATTCGACTACGCTACTGCCCGGATTCTCGGGTAAGCCGCACACGCAGTTGACGGTACTGAGTTCACGCCTGGACGCCAGCTGATTGATCTCGATTACACTGCTGATATCGACTTGTTGGCTTCGAGCTTTTGTGATCTACTGTCTATGGTTTCGCTTGTGAATTAAGTCGCTGAATCCGTCGGTTTATCTGTAACGCTGGCAAAACGAATATTTTCAATTTGTTCCTCTGATCCGGAGAAGGCGCTTCTCGAGTTTACTGGCTGTGGACTTGAAGAAGTAAACCGTTTCAAATGCCTGCTGGGCTCCTGCCGAATAGACAGGGGAAAGACGATATTTTATTAAGTACCGGTGTTGTAACCGCTGTTTTCGTCGCCTTTTCTCTCCTTCAGCTGATTCTCTTTACCAAAGTAACTCTTTACCGCCCTACCCCGGCGCCGTGCCTCCCACTTACACACCTGAATGGCCTGCCGGCGCAAACTCACAACCTCCAGCCTACCCGCCGCAGTCAGGCGCATACCCGCCGCAGCCTGGCACCTACCCGTCCCAGCCGACAGGCGCCTACGGTGGACCACCGATGGGTGCACCGTACCCACCAAACGGACCACCAGCGAGCGCACCCTATCCGCCAACCGGACCACCACCGCCCTATGCGGAGAATGGGGGTGAGCGATGTTGTTTTTACTGAAATATCGACTGTCATCTTCATTTGGCCTCTGATTTTGTTGGTTTAAGAGTTCTTCCATGCGATAATTTCATCCCCTAGCTTGAATCCTCTGTTGGCTAAATGTAATGGCACTTTCTGGACCCTATTTACATGTCATAAGTCATTACGCTTCCGCTCTTTCCCCTGGACTGACATATTGTTTCTACTTGTCGTAACCTCGGTTCGCTACCCGAAAAACGCCCTGCAACCCTAACAAATACATGCCATGGAAAATACTGTCTTTTAATTACTTCTGGGCCGATTTCCATGTAGTTTGGAGCTTAATACTCATTTGTTAGAGAGCAAGAATTTTGGAGTTGGTTTGGCGCCCGCAATATTACTGTTTACGAATTGGACGCTGACATATCCCTTCATTAGTGACTTTTTTCATGCCACTTTCTCGTGCAAACAGTAACACAAAGATAAAGGTTCATGTCAGTTTCGTCTCGCATCTTGTTACTCCCAGGTGGAAGACTGTTCAATTAATCAGACCACGCTTATCAAGCGCACGCAGACTGTAAAAATTGTGTCATTAAGAGCTGTCAGGCCCCATCACGAATGATTACTTCATCCTTGAAGGAGACAATTCTGCATATTTGTGTTTTGAGGATCCTTCTGCATTAGTGATCTTTCTGGAATGTTTTTAAGTAAACCCATGCACAGTTAAGTTCCGTGTAGCCTCACCTCAGCAATTAAAGCACTACGCGAATCCTCCTCTCGATCATTTCTTGAAAGATAAGGCCTGTCACTGCAGCCCGATCGACCCGTTGCTGTTTACAGGTAATGCACGAAAGCTGCACATCTAAGCTCTTTTCTCACCTGTCTGTGGTAACTTGTTAGGCCCTTATCACTGAGCCTTGTCGTACTGGTCATCGAAAGGCGCGTAAACGGTTTCAGTGCGGTATGTGTGTCAGAATTCAGGCTCTCATGGATATCCTTTAACCCACCCTGTGATTGCGTAGGCGGCAATTGACCGTAATAGCGTAGGACTGCTACGAGCGCCTTCCAGCGTAATATTATTCAGGTAAGCTCATTCAGTATTGAATTTCGTTTGTTGCTTCTGAATTCAGGTAAGAAAGTTGGCAATTTTTCACCTGAACTTCATTAAGGCCTCCAATTATCTCCATTCTCCCCGTTTACCACGCCAATCGTAAATAGACAAATACTCCTTCCAAGGGTCTCCATCGTAAACTGTTTTATGTGACTGACAGTTGGAACTGAATTTTCTCCGGTAGTTTTCTTGAAAAAAATTCTCATTTCCATTTGCTGCGGAAAATAATGAAGTACTGCATGCTTTCTTTCTTTAATCCCGTCCACAATTAGTCAGTGGCAATTAAATTTTTTATTTGACCCAGTTGGAACAATCTCGGCGGCCTCGGTGCGATTTAAACCCACTACAGCGGGGGAGGGCTTTAGTACAGCCAACGCTCTATCCCTACTGGACGCCCCGCGTTTAATCACTCTTGTGTCAAGTTACTTGCCTAGCCTCCTGCAACATATGGAATCAACCAATTCTGATACAATAAGCTGACTGTCCAATCGGGGGGTTCCTAAGCCATAAATGTAGAATCCGCCATGCGGAATTCATTAATAGACAGGTTTTGGTAAATTTCAATAATCTATTTGCCTTCTTCTTGTCGTGCATTCAAATTTCACTGCGGCCGCCGAGTTTTTCATAACTGGGTCAGATTAATTATTCAAATCTGTCCCAAACCCTCTGTTAATTTACTTTTGCTCATTATTTGAAAATTATTTTGTAAGACCGACTATGTGAAATAAAAAATTCACTCGGCTAAAAGGCTCTGAACTTCTTCTGTTTCTCAATGACCATTTTAATACCTAGTTATTTCTCGTTATTGGGAGTTATATAAACGGTATTGAATGCTTGACACGCGGATATTATTTTCTTGATCTTGGTTGTGTTGTGCACGCACAGTATGTTTTATGCTGTTTGCCCAACCCTCCTTTATCAATTCTCTAGTTCTCATGCGTTATCCTTTTTCTCCTTCGTCATTTCAGTGAGTGAGGGCTACTACTTCCAGCAGTACCCGCACACAGTCTACGCACCGCCTGCTGCAACGGCACCGGCTCCCTCAGCACCTCCAATGCCAGAGGAAACAAAGAAGAATATCTGAAAGCTGGGCTATTCATACCACACTTCTTACAATATTGTCTACTACTAACTTCATATCGCCTGACTGCCAATCTCTGACCCACCATTCTGTGATTTGCAATCGTCGCTGCCCACTTGCTTTTCTGTTTTTCCTGATTTCTGTCCACTCAACACCTGACTTTGTATTCCAGCATCCCTCCATGTTTACTTTCTACATGTCCTTGTCCTTCGAAGCCCTCAGAAGCATTTCAGTCTCAAGTTTATTTTGAAAAACATATTTTCCAATTGGGCAGACGTAATTTGCCAAGGAACTCTTCTGAAATGTCATGATTAGCATTAATTTCTCTGATTAGACAGGCGTTTGTCAAGGAAACGCTCTTCTGGAATACCGCGATGTTTTTGGATGTCTGCCCGAGAAATTCCTAATCTTATAACGGCAAAGCTGCCCTCTTGCAAAATATAGAAGTGGCCTGGTCCATCTTTACATTTTATCTTGATCAGTGCTAACACCTCGAATCCAAGAAATTCCCTCGTGCCAGTGCTACATTCTTTAGGCAGTTGACTATTTAGGAAACTGCAACATCTACAAAGGTTTTGGCGAAGTTTCCCGTATTTGATTTCGAAGTGGTTGTTAAGTTTCATTCCACAGTCAGCATACTTTTAACGGAATTAGCTGCGCAATATTCGTTCTAATAAATGTTATGATTGAAGCCCCCTAGTTAATCAAAAAGGTTGAGAGCGCAAGTGCTTCTGTGGCTCACTTGGTGCTTTTATGTCAGAATCTACTTCCTTCCTGAAGGATTGCGAATGAATGGGATTTTTTTGTGGAAAACTGTCCAGGCTAGTCTGTCACCTCCAATTTCCGTTGCCTAACCAAAACAGCGTACCTGGAGTTCAGGTCATGCCTAACGCCTGAACGGACATATCTCTGCCTAATTAATTGCCATACTGACAGCACGGGTGATAGACAAAACCTCAGACACGCGTGGTTCGCCGATCCTGCACCGCTGCCGCATGGGGTTTTACTCGTCATTGGGTCCTCCAGCGTTCCAGTTTCCCTCTTTCCTTGTATAATTTCCAAGAAAAATTAGTGCGCGAATTTTTAAATCAGCTACTGTGCATTAAAAGGGCTAAAAGCTGGAGTTCGTGCATCACAAAACACGAGGAACGCTGGTAGGCCCACTGATGAGTCGAAGCACCCGCAGCTGCGTCACAAGATCGGCAAAACATGCGTGTCCGAGCTTTTAGCTGGCACCTGTGCTCCCAGTATGGTAAATAATTACGTAGTTGTATACTACTGGTTGCCTGTGAATATTAAGTTTTGTTATTCCGCAGTTGCTTGTGGATTTCAGCTCAAATATTCGTATCGATTATTGAATCGAGCCTAATAAGGTTTGATCCGAAGGATTTACTCCAAGTTCGTGTATTCATTCCCTTGGAATTTAGGCAAGGCAAACCATATTTGTGATCTATGTTAGTCCGAAGCTGTTGCAGAATTTACCCAAACCGCCCATCAGGACATTACCCCGATGTTCTCTAGCAAATTAGTGGCGGTTAGGAGATGCAAGTTTTGATAGAAACTTTCTACAGAAGGATGATCCAGACTTGCTTACTCTTATCTAGATCCCAGAGATGATCTGGGTGGAAGGTTATAGAAACGCTTTCATAGTTCGTGGTGCGGATAAAAATGGCATCACGTACTGTCGAACACTGCTTTTGTTTCTGTTGCCCACACTTGGAGGTCATTCAGCCGACCATACAGCCAGCAACGTTGCGTCCATGTTCCGCGTCTAGGGATAGGTCCTCGTTAACCTGGATCTACCCTTATTCTTGTTTGTCCAAATATGGCTGAATCCAACCGCCACTTCAGGGTGGGGAGCTTATCAGCCTTGTCCATTAACTAGGGCTGCGAGCCTTATGCAGACTGCGTCTGAGTCGGTGTGTTGTCCACAGTGCGACCCTCAAGTGTGCGAATGTTGGAGGGGAAGTCCCAGGTCCATAGATCAAACAGCGTTGGGGAGCCGGAGGCGCGTATCATTTTTTACCGAACATCGCTACGGGGCAGAATCTTATGTAATCAAAGGGCTAAGATACTGCAGTTTAACCGCGCATTGTGCTGTTCTTATCGCCGAAGCGAGGATAATAATAGCCGAACATTGCCTGTTTCCCCTGCGTTCGGTTCCAAACCGACTTCTAGGAATTGGCACCCACTCACTCAAGGGTGAACAACATTTCCTTGAGAGAAGGCCTTATCAGGACCATTACGTTGGCGTATATAGTGTCTGAGAGAAGGACACTCCAGCCTATCTCGGCATTCGTAGCCCCAGGCCGTTCTGTATGTCACTTGAGTGAAAACTGAGGGTTTAAAGGCACGGGTTGTAGGGCAGTGCGCACTCTGCGTGACGTTTCTTGGACTGGCAGTATGCCCTCAGCTTCACTGGCTAACCGCCGGCCTGCAGTTTAGTATTCAACCACACCGTCGGAAGCAAATTATATTGGGGTCTGGTGGTAGATGTTCGTAAATAAGTGCCCGTAAAAATTAAATTAGTGCAGTTATCTAGTAGACTTAGTGCCTGGTGGGCGGCAGGCTTTCGGAGTAGGCGTATGGCAGAATTTCGTGACGCTATCATTTATGCTGATTAATTAGCTTTCAGTACTCTCGTCTCCTTTTTGAGAGGTGGTGAGTTGAGCAGCATTGTAGTGCTTTGAGACATATCAGGCGGATCTAACCCGTTGAAGAATTTCCGGTTATTTAGAGATAACTTAGGACAACCTGTGTCTTTTGATGCACGCTCGTCTTCACTCGAGGCTTCCGTTTCTATGATGACTTAGGGTACTTCTGAGATTCTGTCGACAGAAAGTAGGAGCCCTTACAGTAGTGTGGCGTTCTTAGGAAATACCTGTGCTGGAAGTATCGCTGGGATTGATTAGAAAATGGATTGCTTTTAGTCTGCGCAAGTGTAAGATAATAACACTCTTCACCAGTTGTTCCACATTCAGAACGACAGAATCGCTTTTTTATTATTCGAAGGCCGTCGTGCTTGTAAACTTCTGATACATCCCGGTTGTCACAGGGGTTTACTCACTGATTATCTGCAGCATTATCCCGTGATCGTCCATTATTGTGAGAGAGAGGGAGAGAGAGAGGGCGAGCTGACAAATTTTCGGGTTGAGATAGCTCGTTGGTGTCTTCCTCTCGGATTCGAGATAGTATTCAGAGGAGTCCAGTATGATTTCCTGCGGTGGAAGAGTCTAGGGAATGATAGTATTTCTCTAGCTCGACATTTAAAAATAACACTCGAACCCACCAATAGAAGCAGCAACACACAATGGCAGAGAACGCAGGGTAGGGTACAACGGTTAGGCAGCACAACATCTAGTAAAACCAGCAGCCCCAGCATTTTTCGCAGATAGTCATACTTAGTGCAATCCCTCGAATTCCAGGCTTTAATTGCTGCACTGACGTTATTTGTTGGCTTGCTAATTATTCGGTCTTTTAATCCGCCAATTTTGTCACCGGAAGCAGTGTTCGCTCATTTGCCTCCCGCGTCAATACTTACTTTGCCTGGGCAGTTTTAACAGTGCAGATGGAGGGCACATTATTATGCGTGATAGATCATACAGCTGAAAAAGATTATTCAAGCAGTTCGTGGCTCATGTGGATATCGCCTGCGACTTGCCCCAAACGGTGCGGGAGAAGGAATGCGGCCTTCGGGGGCAGCATCTCGATTCCGTCAATTTGCACAAGGTGTTGAGGCTCTAAAACTCACCTTATTAATTCGACTACCGGTGCGCCATGGACTTTGGCGTAGCGATTGTTGATTGGGCGTTTCGTGCGCGATAACGCCTTTGGGAAACCCGAATGTTCGGCCAGTCATTGATTTGGCGGCATGCGTAAGATGGAGCATAATGTTCGGTCGATGATAGGGCACGCAGATTGCCCAGCTGATTTTAGGTGCTCATTTTGCAGCCGATTTGGCTGGTTGTGTGCTGCGTGGTCAGGTGTTTCTTTCCCGTTCAGTCATGAAATCATCCTACCGCTGTCTTCTCTGACGCTTCTCGCTTTTCAAGATTTGTCCTTTCACTTCTTTCTCGGGTTCAAGACAAGTTTTTACGACAGCTATGTATTCTTGTGGCTCCAGATGACGACGGGGGTGTTGGATAATCGTATACGTTTGTAGACCTTGCACAACAGGTCGAGTGCTACCTGGTTCTTTTTGATGAACGTGTCTATGGGCGGGATGAGTTGGGAAACGATAGTTCGCGAATCAAAAATCTGAGAAGACAGGTTAGGTTGGAAAAGCTTTGATTGAGGCCAAATAAAGTACAGGAGCTTCAGCGAGCAGATGCCGCAACTTATCCCTTCAAGCGTTTGTATGTGTGCCACTGTCCGCCGTTTATGAGTTGAACCCTCGGCGCGTGTATGTTTGCTCCGTCTGAGTTGTGTCCGCCCGCACCCAATCAGCAAAGGAGGCAGCACCGATTGACTTTGAGCTTTCACAAGGCTAAAGTCAAGTCCCACGTGGTCCTACCGGTGAATTGACAGGGAGAGCGAGGCAGACAGGACGAAAACATGAAGCTACCTAGCAGGCGATCGCAGGAGCGGACTGTCCCCTATCTATGTCTGAGCAGATTCATAAGTGTTTTGACTAGGTCAACCTCGAATATCGCCGCTTTGAACTTCCTGATTACATCCTATAAACATGTCTTCTCTCCTGGCTTGTAATTTAGGGCAAATAGCTAGTCTCCAGCCCCAGATAAGCGCGTTGGTGGTTGGGAAGAGGGAACCTTTGGTTTGATGTGCCTCTGTCTTACATCAGGTTATCTGTCCAAAAGAAACGCTCGGCCGGGTTTTGGCTGCGAAGGCCATTTTGCGGAGTGATTCTGTAGACAAGAAGTAAAATATTGTAAAACCTGTGTTCCACCGCTTTGCGCTTTTTTATATAGCAGCGAAGCGTTACACCCGACCAGTAGATTGGGGTGAAACGGTGGGTACTGTTGAAACACCGGCCACGAAATCTCCGCGCCACAGTCCACCACGATCCCTATGCGAAGTGCGTATCTCTAAATGATCTTTCCCATCTTTATTTACTGCAGAATCAATGGGAGCTATTGTGACATCGAAAACTTCCCGCCATTTTGAACATTCATGTCTGAGAACCTGGAACATTAAAGTTTCGCCGCCTCGAAGTAGGAAAGCATGATTGACTCGGTGATTCTTGCCTTTATCCTGTAGAGGGATTCATCACGAGTCCTCAGTTGCTCGTGTCTTTATTGCCACGAATTCTAGTTAACAAATTTTTATCCGATGGAATTCGTTGTTCCCCACCTTATCCATCGATCCATATTTGATGAGATCTTTAATGAACACGTCAAGCCTCTGGATCGATTCCTCGTCCATGTGGTCAGCAAGACCTCATCCAAGTAGGTATCGCCAATAAAGTGGCGCACTTCTCAAACGGATCTTCTCATCACTGCTGATAAGACGTCAGCCTTGCATTCCACCCGGCCTGAGTCCACATCATCACAAGGAGACCACGAGTCGCCCACGCGTGCAGCTCCCCAACGCCGCACAGAACCTTCTACGTCCACAGTGATGGTGTCTCGCCAAATGTCAAAATACTTTACATCAACATGTAGGACACCTGCGTTTTAACCTAAAACCACCCCCCACCTTGCTCGCCTCACCGTCCATCACTCGAATCGCTAAAACGGACTGATGAAAATAGTCCTAGAATCTTCCGACGGGCGGACTGCCGGTTATGAGATTAATGTACTTGGATCCATCATCGGACATTTGAGGCGTAAAAAGTACAGGAAACTCGTTTTGGTCACTATTATCGACATCGAGTACTGTTGGGAAAATTCCTGAGTTGACGGTCCGGTTATTTCAAGCAGAACAATTCAGAGAGACAGGGTATAAAAACCACTTAGAAAGAACCCAACGTGTCTCTAAAAAAACGTTCCCAACAGTCATGTTGGAGATTGAGGGGTAGAAGAGGGACATGCTTCTTTGGGTAGGTCCACCCAGCGCTCCAATCAAGTTTACCTTCCTGCATTTCTTAGGCAAGGAGACCCGAGGTTCGCTAATCCTTTAGGAAAAAAGCGCTAATCCCTGAGCGTCGATGACTGCTCGGGGCTGCGACTGGTCGATGTGCCACCAGCCGGCCGCTGGAACCAATCACGACGACCCATAGCAGTCTAACTCGTCTTGTCCTCCGACCAGTGTTCTAAAGGCTACACGTCGGTTGAATAAGCCGGTTAACCTCAAAGACAGCTAATGCCCAGATGAGGACGTGAGTCGCTTGCTAAAGGCGACTTGGTAGTCATGAATATCAACGCTAGTAGAATCTCAGCCCTAAGTTGCGTCGGAGCCAACAGGTTGGACTTAATAGTGGAGCCTTTTCGTTATGTGCATGCGAACGAGGTTGCACATGGTCGACATTATGGCCAACTGAAGAGGGTACGAAAAAGGCCAAAAAGGATGCTGACTAAGTTTCACCCGCCTTGTTCGGTCCTCTGCTACGTCGTGAAGGCTAAGCACGCGGCAAACTCACTCAAAGAGTGAATAACCTCTCTTTAAACGAATAGCTTTGCACCCACACTATTCTCAGCCGACAGTGAAGTAAATTGACCTACGTTGATGTGATGCCACATCAGTTTATCGAGACTCCAGTATTTACGTAACCAATGAGTTCGAATCACATCAGGAAATGGGGTAAGAAAGTGTTTCCGATAAAAAATGTAGAAGACAACCTTTTGATGAAAGACAAAAAGGGAATCGGAAGAATTATATATAAAGGTGCATTTAAAATGAGTTGAGCGTATTCACGTTCCGACAACTGCAAATGAGTGACCATAACCAGAGCCTATGTTCAAAATTCGAGGGAAGGGCTTAGGGTCAGGGAAACGGACAAGAAAAGGTCGCTTTAAACACCAGTCACTGTCTGATGGATCCAAGGGTCGTATGGAGAAGTCAGAGGTCTGATTATCCGCCTCCGCAACCTGCCCTATGCCACACATCCCATGCTCGTTCCAGCCCCAAGACCACAAACGCTGCCTTTCGTCGAGGGCCAGACAGTGCTCTGAGCCAGCAACTACTCTGGTGATATGAACTTCCTCGGTAGGAGACTGTGGCTCGGAAGTACATCCAAAGATAACTCTGCCTGGTACCGGGTCAAAGGTTTTGCCCTTTATTGGCCAAACTGTTGGTTTGTCACCAGATGTGGAGGGAGTGGAGGGTGCACTTGCCTCCGTAAGGGTCCTGCCCAATTGTCCAAAGTCCGCTCTGCCCCATGTATAAAGATTGCCCGAATTCTGCAAAAAAATGATCGCATATAGTGAAAACAAAAAACGAACTTCCGGATATTTCATTCACGAGTAATCGAATAATTAACCTGTAAGGGCTAAAATATGACTCCATCCGGACATGACCGAAAGCACACGTTCGTTACCAAAGAATCTATTCGGAATCCAGTGCACTTCTGGGGCAGAATTGGCGTCAGTTTTCGGTGCGGACAGTGGACCACCCAGCCCAAAGCGGAGGTCCCCCCACACTGCAACATGACCAGAGTCTACATGGGAAAGAAAGCGGAAAAACTTACGGCAAACCAACAAGGAGGGCAGAAAAAGTAGAAAGGGAAAAGTATAAAATACACAAAATAGCGATTTTTGTTGCATCTAACTCCTTCAACGAAAATCGCCAACAAACGAGTGGCAGATTCAAGCTTTAACTCACAGATATTTTAAAAAACGCTGTTTGAATTTTCGCTAGTTTCAACAGTTGACTTTTGATTTTTCCTGTCGTGGAGGGTTGATTTCTTCAATCTGAAATTCGGTTCACGACCACAGCTATCTAACTGACGGACTGGTTTGAATCATGTGCAATGCAGAATACCATCTAGACAGAGACATGGTCCGTTGACTCACCTACGCAGTTACAATATGTGACCTAACACATGAAACTTTAACCGGAATTCTGAAATATAGTTGCGGTACGAAGGGATTCCTTCAGGGGAGGTGTAACAGTGATTAACATGCAGCGCATGTATGCCATGCATGCAAGGATGCTAAATTTTGAACGCGGTGATCTTTCCGACCAACACCCAAAATGACCACTTTGGCTGCGTGAATATTTCCACTGAAGTTTGATGTCTTTGTAAATCTGGACAAATTTTAAATAAATCATGCAAAAACAATACTCTATTTTTAAACATGACAAAATATAATCTTTCGACTTAAAAAAGTTTCCAATTAGGTGAAACCCTGAGACCGTGAAATCTTTATTCGCAGGTCCGCGCATTTACGTGATCCAGGTCAACTGAAAAAAATTTATCAACGCCAGATGGCGTAAAGGGATGCATGATTCTTCTAAAAAGGGAAGTCTACAACATGGAATTCGGAAACCCTAAACCCGAATGCAACAGAGGCAGGGTTTACAAGTACCCGCAATTCAGTTTAAAATTTTTTAAAACAACACATGCGGTTCCTTCGAATGGATAATTTGAAAACTTTACTTGCCACAAGGTGAGTATAAAATGGGTGTTATATGCAAATTTTCTGTAAAATATTTTGAATTAATAGTGATATCGAACGGCAGTGGTAACATTTACACCACTTAAGTGGTCAATGTACTGGCTGCGACCTTCGTAAGCGGCCGAGGAGATGGCCATTCAAAAGGCAGAATCCTGGCGTGTACGAAATACCTTTCAATGGTGCTGCAGGCTGATTAGCACTGCAACCCCCGCCAAAGAAACGCATTCTAACTGAAATCATATTCAAGAATTGCGGTTGTTTAATGTGTTTGGTCACCTGGCAGTTCAACCATCGATTTCGACGAGGTCTACCGTGGGCTTCACAGCATGGTGGTGCAGGGACGATGAACTGGGCGTGGATTTGTTGTAAATAATAGTAGGTTTGCTCTGCAGTTACCGCACACTCTCGCTCTCTCGTCCCGGCGATGCCAAAACTACGCCACGCGTATTACACACACGATCGCCCAACAACTCTCAACGAACAGAACTTTAACAAAGACATCTCGCACGTCAAATAGGCGAATGCCATACAGGCCACTCAAGGAAGGCATGTGCGCGCGTCCCGGACCCGTGCTTCTGGCATGTGGCGTCTCGCCATTGGCTGCGACCACGATAGCCCTCTCAGAACCTGATTGTTCCTTGTCTGTGATAAGTTATCGGTTCTTGTAGTACTTTCTTCTTGAAGCAAGTCGGAGAGAATGCTAGCCAACCTGAAAGTGATGCTATAAATACACACAATTTTCCAGGAAGAATGACTTTCAGTTCTTAGTACATTTCCGCGTGGCTGATAGTGCTTTGCGCTTCTGTCGTGTTGGTGATGAGGGTCAACGGTCGAGCATGCATACGGTCCATGTTATTGCTGAGTACTAGGTGGGGTCATAACACACAACAGCCCAGTCCAATTTCGTCTGCCAGTTGGCCACCTTCCAAGTAACAGCTTTAAGCGCGGTGTGATGGCTTTCACGCATATGTACTTGTTTGGTGTGAGAAACCTAGAAGTCGAATCGGAGATGGAACCACCACAATCCCTGTACTGCGTCTCCATGGTCAGTCTTAGTTAAGTAAATTGGGGGTAAGATTGAACGCATAAGTTCATACACCAAGTCCCTATTTTAAACTTACGGCTAATAGTCCATGAAACTGTGCTATCTTGCCATTACGCGGCAGAATTACAGACTAATTTGCGATCGTGAGGGCTTAAATCATTGAAAGGACAGGTAAATCATTCGTGGCGGAAGGCGTCCTGGTCACTGAGAAACAGCTGTGCGCAGCTTTTGCTCTTGTATCATACCACCTTTCCTGGGCACCAAGACACCAGCAAAGCGAAATGTAAAAGAGCATAAATGATAGGCAGTTACACAAAACAAGTATATTGTTTGCTCATTTCAAGGCAAGCAGCCAGTCTGAGAGGAAATCAGTACCACAGGCCCGGTCCGTAAATTTTATAAAAATACCGACTTATTTCTTGTTTGCTTCCCTAAGAGGACTCTTATCCCTAAGTAGCTAAAAAAATGCGCTAGAGCTCTTTGATACGGCTACTTTTTGTGATCAAACTTCCATTTTCGCGTTCAAGAGAAGTGAAAAATCCCTGGGCCCCCATGCATTCTCTTAACTTCGTAACTAGCATTTTAGTGCAGTTCCCCACCAGTAAGTTTAAGGTTGTTTGTGCACCAAGTAAAGCCGATTTTGAGCCTGCCAAAGGATCTGAACGCGGGTGAAGTATGAGCTGCACTCGACACAGAGACTCTGTAGGACGCTAGTCACTGCACCCGATGACAACTTCAATCAGTCTGACTTGGTCTTGACCGCAGGAGATATTAAGGTCAACCCCATGCCACCCCCACCCCTTCCTCCATAACTTTGCTTTTTTTATAAATAATGCCTTGAAGGGCTGCCAGCGATAGTAACCACCTGAAGTTCTGAACTGCGGCGATTCTCCGATAAGTGATATCCCAGTGACAGAAGTCTTTTACGCGCAGGCTGAGAGTCCAGTCCTGTTGCAATACGCGTAGGATGGGTGAATGCCTGCTCAAACGCATACGCGAAACTCTAGCCATCGTGGCATTGAAGAATTATGGGTGTGGGCAGAGGGCGGGTTTGATGTAGCCCGACAGTTCAACCGTCGTATCCAACGTGGTTCACCGTGTGCTCCCCAGCATGGTGGCGCAGGTACGGTGACTTGAGCGCGAATTAGGTCTAAGTGATAGCACACTTTCGATTCATCTATTGCACTCGATCTGCCCTTAGCCACCTATGTCCAGACAGAGTTAAACAGACCGCAGGCGGGATCGGGCGCAGGTGGCTGGCGCGACGTGAGCCTGCAACTACGCGGAATTTGTCATGGAAGCACATCCCATATAACGCCCAATCTAACACCTGTGCTGGCCCAGTACATCTACCACGCAACCCGTTAAGAGGGCACCGAATTGGCCCTTGTCTATCATGACAGACAAACTGTTCATAAGTGAATCAACTATTCGAGACGGGGATACCCTGAGACGTACTGAGGATCGGTGCGAATAGAGTAATGACTTCTTTTACACCACCCAACTCTGCATCAAATAATTACACATGCGTTGCATGGAATAAACCAATTCTGAGACGTATGCTTAGGTAAGGCACATGAATAGAACCCCATTTCCGGTAAGATAGGCGACCATGTGCTAAAGTCCAGGGAGATTATGGCTGGATTGGGCTTGGGTAAGGGTTGATGTTAGGGTTGGAGTTATGACACGAAAATAGATACTATCCCTGGAATGCACCTCAAGGGCACCTGTATTGCTGGGGAGGGGTTCCTGTTCCCGAGTCTTACCTATTATTAATACACCAATGGTACATGGTGTGAATATGCAAGAGAAAAGGCTCGAGCCAGTGCTGTACCAATTAGTCGGCGAATCAACCATAATGCTAAATTATTATCGAACAAGTTTTCTATATTGAACAGGAAGCCACTACCTCGCAAAGAGGTGCGACATGAGAGGAGAAAGCTCCGCACACAAGTTTTTCATCGAGGAAGCAAAGGAAGCGCCTGAATAAACGGAATTGGTGACTGAAGCTGAAGAGGTTTCAGTTTCAACAACATTTCTGTAACCCAAAAGTGTACATCAAAACAGATTAGTTCTGGAAATCTGACCTAAGAAGAGGTGTGAATCCGTGCATGTATAAGGATTTCAGTCCCGGGGCATATAAAAGCTACAAACCGGTCATTTAAGACAGTGGAGATTATTAATTTAGGGTAGTGAGGTGTACCTATGTGGAGTGCGTGGATACTCCCGCTTGCATGCGCTCTTGCTATATTGTGGGAGATGAGCGTGGGTCATTTAAGCTTTCTGGTCGTAAAAGTGCCCGGGATGAGAGGTATGAAATACTCAAAAATTCCCCCTGCGGCTTACATCTCGATAGCCTACTATGTACAAATGTCGCATAGTTATGACAAGCAGCACACAAAAGTTGTGGTTTTTTCAATTTTACGTTCCCCTTATTCACGAATAACAGCAGAAGAGAGGTGAGACGTGGTTTATTATCGGCTGAGCTCGAGTGTGGGGAGGAAGAAATAAGGCAGCGAAATTTCATAAATAGGCGAGTGAAAATGACTAATGAGATTGGCAGACTTTATGAGGGGCACTGACACACTCCTCCAATGAACGATGCCTCATAAATTACAATTTTAAAAAAACGGTCGGAATACTTTTCTTAGAAAACAGGCACTTTTAAGTTGATCTATTCGATCCGCAGGGACCGATCTCGTGGAATGCTAACCGAAATTCAGAAATGCATAACATTTTAAGAAGTGACTTGCATCCAAATGAGCACGATAAGTAACATTTTTAAACTTGTTTTCTATGAAATATATTTGAAATTATAAAGGCGTTAAAATCAATACAAAAAATACATGCTACACAAATAAATATTTTTGACCGTGTGATTTGCAGGCAATCGAAAAGAAGTGCATTTAAAAGCCAGCATCCCGGTGGGTCTGAAATATATTAGGATTATGCCGCACGATTATGAATATTTTAGCCCCACTTAAGTAAACCTTTCTAATCGAAAATGCGTGGCAGAATTTCTGTTAAAATTTCATGAGATCGGTCACCTACTGTGAGAACCTTACGATGCTGAAACACGTACAAACTGCAATTAAAAGTTAAACCTCACAAGAGCCTCTGAGATACTCTGTATAAATAGAATAATAACATCTTGGCGAAGCGACATTAGAATTAAGTCTTCACCAGTAAAATGACCTTCACAGACACTTTCATCCGCCTGTGTACGGTCAACGGAGGCAAGAAAGAAAAGTTTCAGGCCGGTAGTCATGATTATAAAAACATGCCATTATTTACTATGACATGGTCTGATTACGGCACAGGTATTAAAAGGCCATGAGACAGTACCTGTGCTGTCATTAGGATAAATAATTATGTAGTTTATATTACTACCTGCTCGTTGAGAGCTAGTGAATATTGCGCAGTAACTGATGGATTTCAGTTCATATATTCATATAAACTCCCGGACCAAGCCTGAACAGGTTTGTTCCAAAAGATTTACCCCAAGTTCGCGCATTAATTACCTCGTAAATTAAACAAGGCAGTCTAGATTGTATAGGAAATCAAAGTGACACTGTTCAAAGCTGTAGGTTACCTGTCCAGACGACAGAATGATAAGCGCCTGTAGAACATCCAAGTACCAATCCCGCGTCCTCTCTTACTGCGGAGAGATTAACGATGTGGTCTGTCCCATGGAAGCGCTGGTAATCAGGCCGCCGCGTCCAATTCTGGACTACACCCGAATCTAGACAAGAGATGGTTGCGAGTGCATAGAAATTATGGCTTACCTGAAACCGTCACGGCATGTCGAAGACCCGCAGAAACGGCTCTGACCGACTTTAATGGAAGTCTAGTCTAGTAGGGGATGGAAAGTACATCAGCAAAAATACAGTAATCGATACCAAACCATTAAACCACTTGGGAGTTTCTGAATCCAGACTTGCACTACACCGAAAGCCTGGAGTGTTGCGTCCGCAACATAAAACATGACCCGAGGCGGTTAGCAGCAGAGAGAAGTCCCAGCCTGAGGAAACCTGCTTTACGGGTCCGTCGAGCTCTTCAGTGTTGAAAAGTTGAGATCTGAACGTGGAAGACCCCTCAAACTTTGTTTCGGTTATTCGACCGGCGGTGTAAACAGTATCAGACTCTGAAAACCGTACACGTAGAAGAATTCGCTATCAAAGCCGAACGTGCCACAAACAAGGAGGGAGTGAGCTCCTCCGCCAGAGATAAGCTGGGGGTTGGCATCTAGGGCTACTTTGGTTGGCGTATGCTTATCTTCAAAGGTCCCAATGCCCAGTTGACCATGGCTATTGGCACCCTGCAGAAAAAAGGTAAGCATGATAACTCGCATGGAATACGGATAATTTAGGGGGTCAGATATGTAAGGGCGAGAATAGCCACCTAGAGCATGCTTGGGTGCCAAATGGTCAAATCGGATAAGAGCACCACCTAGCAGCTGTAGTACGCCGCGAGTTACGGGTATTGTTATTGCTATTACTGGTCTGATGTGCCCCCTAAACGGGCCGCGTGGTAGATGCGCTGGACCAACACGGGGGCCATATCAGGGCACGGCAGGGGTTATTCGGGTTGCGCTCCCATAACAAATGCCGAACATGGGGATGTGGTGGCACGCCTAGGGGCGGCTAGAGCCTAGGGGCCCCGGCTGCGCCAGCCACCTGCGCTCTCTCCCATCTCCAGTCTTCTTGATTGTGTTTGACACCGGGCATACGTAGGGGAGAAGGAGAGAGTGCGGTAGATGCAACGCAAGTCTACTATCACTTAACTAAATCACGCGCAAGTCACCGTAACTGCACCACCCTGCTGTGGAGAGTACGGTGAACCTCGTCGAAATCGACGGTCGAACTGGTCTGATATTAACTAAAACGCAAAAATGTGAGATTGATCCGCTTCAATCAGCTCCACATACGACATACCAACCGTCGTTGCAGATGATATCCGCCGTGTGCGCCAAACTTATGTGGGAACAGGAAAGGAAACTTGCGTGTGAATTAGTTTAGATAACAGACTTGCGCAGCATCTGTCGCACTCTCCTCTTTGACCTGGGTTAGGCTTCAAGACCAATTCAATAGGACCGGAGGCGCGAGAGGGCGCAGGTGACTGGAAAGACGGGAATCCGTGCCCATTCACGCCACCACACCCCACCCCCCACTGCATGTGCGGCATTTGTTATATTTGTGCATCCCAAGGTTACTATCACTTAAAACTAATTCACGCGCAAGTCACCGTCCCTGCACTACCCTTCCGTGGAGCATACGGTGGACATCGTCGAAATCGACGGTCGAACTATCATGTTTGTGCATCCCAATAACGCCTGCAGTACCCTAATCTAGCTCCCGTGATCATCCAACGCATCTACCGCGTGGCCTGTTTAGGGGACATAATGAGGCTCTGACGTCTTTGCCACTTACCTCGATGGTGACTGCGCCAGGTGCATTATATGTCTCATATTAGCAAGGAAGCACCGGGATCCGATGCAAATACGGCAGGCCTCGGGTGATGGAAAAACCAACCTCACTCTTCCACTAGATGAGGTGATAAGGACAGGTTCCTCAAAACTTTAAGGAAGCGGCCACCCCAATCACAAGCACAAAAGAAACAGACAACTGCAATAATCGCAACGACATGTTGCGACTCAACATCACGAGGAAATTCTTCGCTAGCGTCATCCTCAACTGTCCGAACATGTAATTGGAGCTGAGCCTTCTCCCAAAAAGCTAGGATAGATTTCGAAGAAGCCGCGGAAGCATCGACAGGATCTTCGCTATCCGCCAAATACAGAAAAGTCAAAAGATGGGGACCAACCTCGACATCACTTTTGCCGATTTTAAGGTCCACCATGATTGATTTTAGAAAATAATTCGGTAATTTGGATGGTCGGATCACTTCATATAAATGGTGAGCAAACTTGACGATGGGGTGATGGCCCACGTCACAGACAACGTTGCAATCTCTGAAGTGTTTACAGTGATCAATGGGGTGAAACAGGGCGCCGTACTCGCTCCCAACCTATTCAAGATCGTGTTTTCCAACATGCTGATGGACGCCTACTTCGAGGAGCAGCCGCTGACTCACGTCAACTAGCAAATCAACAGAAAAGTCTTCAACATCCGTCGCCTCAAAGCGTTGTTTAGGCATCCAAGGCATGCGCCTACGACCTATAGTTTGCAGATGACTTAGGACTAATTACACCAAAAGAAGAGGACATGCAGCGGAGTGTGGGTCTCTTCGCTTCCGCTTACTCTAACTTCGGACTGAATAGCAGCACAGAGAAGACGGTAGCCATGCACACAACATAGAGTACAATGATTCCCATTCCCGAAACCGCTGACACAACCCCTGACACCCCTTCAAGCACAACCCGCACAACGCCATCCTTAAAATCAGCCACGTGGACTCGGTTACGACGTGCCGTCACTGCGATCTCACCTTAAAATCACGCATCCGCCTGGGCAGTCACTTGCGAAACCATCGCACGGACTGGTGAACCAGTGCCAGGAGCCCGATATACACTCGCAGCACCCGTCTCCACTGTCCACGCAACAGATGGGGCTAATCGGCAATATACACATATAGGAAAACCCGTGATATAACAACACCGGTCAAGAACCATCACTATGCGTCTCACAGCACACACCACATGGGAACCCAGCCTACAGCACCCTTCAAAGGCACGAAATCAGCGTCTCTCATGTGAGTGAGAAATGTTTTCTTTGGCTCCTGCTTCATACGGCCTCTACGACACTAAGGCACGTGAGATCCGAGCAGCCCACACTACTTTGCGGGAAAACCTGAGGCACTGTGTTGGGGGGCCATGCCATGTGGCATGCATAGACGGGCTGCTTGGCTCCGTCAGCAACTGCGTCCGCTCACAGGCATCAGTTGGCTGACCGACTCGGACAACCAACAGGTGCACGCGAAAGTGAGGTCGGATCTCAGCACATATTCCTCACTACAAACGAGCGGAAGCTCTTGAATTTATCACAGCGCGCTCAAAGCCGTGACTTGGAAGGTTGCCAGCTGACGATTAAACTCATACCTTGTTCTCAGCTCACTGTGTTTGTGTGGAGTGGCCGACTGGTGGATAGAAATTCAGGCTACAGGCACATGATTGAGATGTGAGTCAACTACACCATTTGTGCGAAAACCAAGTGTGCTGAGTGAGGGCTAGGTCGTATGTGGCACGCGACTGTTTAACTTAGTCTGCCACCAAGCCCACTTCCCACATCATTTAACTGACTGGCGCGTCCAATCCCGTCTTCGGTTTTCTTGACTATATCGTGACATCGGGTCCAGGTGAGTAAGGAAAAGAGAGTACAAGAGATGCTGTGAAAGTCTGACATCACGACAAATTAATTAAAACACAAGATACGTCCCTGCGCCAACCCAGCTGTGGGGCACATAAAATCCCTTAGAGTGAGGATGTAGCTATCTGCCGAAAGTAGATGATACTTGAGCTAGGATGTTGAACGGTTAGAGCAAAGCGCATTTTCTTAGGGCACCGTTAACGAGGTTGTGTTTGGTGCTACATACAACGGAACAGTAAATTTTAAGGTAGGCACTGCGCTTGTATCAGGCAAAATCACGACAGGTGAGGAAGATTATTAAAACCAGAGCGTAAAAATATGTATGCTGCATTTTTTAGGTAAACAATTTTCACGAAGGAAATTCATCCTCGCAAAAAAACGCTCAACAGGTATTTTAATATCTTCAATTTTTTCATTCTGTTATTCTTGATTATTTTTATGATATGCCCACTGAAATTAATTTAGATTGTTTGATGTGAGTAGCCTAGGCAGGGGTGTATCTGAATGATTTGCATATGAATTTTAAAAAGTACTAGTGGTTTGAAGGAAAGGCCACAATCGATTGTGCAAACATTGCAGTATAATGTTTTGACAAGCAACAGGTTCGGCATTTCACTTACCCACGCGAACATGTCAATTAAAAGTGTCCGAAGGGAAGCGCAACAGTTCCACTCGAGAGGAGAAAGGTCAAGACTACAGAAAAATATACGCATGTTAGTTGCTTATACTGGACATGGTGGAGTAAAATTTAAGTATGATACGATTAATATCGTTGTCGGCTAAGAATATGGCACAAGGAGACGTGCCAAGGAACAAATCAATTCAAAATTTCTCGCAAGTTTGATTTACAATACCTTTCTTAGACTGCACATAGTTCAAAATTGATCGAAAATCCGAACGTCACGACATGACAAAAAACCTAAAAATGTATCCACAAATATTTTAAACTACACCTCCGTGTTAATGTCTGCAGTCCGGAAGGGTGGAAAGAATTAATAAAGCGGTACAAGAAACCTTGGACATCAGCTTAGTTTGCCCCTAACACTGTGGCCCAGCATTCAACCGCTAAAGCAAAACCGCTATAATTACGTAGATAAGGCCAAATAATTTTCCTCAAGGTATATCGGGATTGTCCTTGAAATGCGTACGTCTAGCAGGCCGACTGATTCTCATCTCGAAAGCGAAACCCGGATGGAAAACCTGGTTGGGGTGCGAAAACCAATCATTACGCAAATCAAACCCTTCACATCAGTACCTCGTAGTGCCACTGCTTGCCGCTGTCACCTCAAGAAGTCTCACTGGCATACATACTTCAGAGTAAATGACTGTAAAAATATGATAAGTATTTCGCTCCCGCTTTGAGTAGAAGAAAACTACATTTATTCTTAGTTGGGGAGACAGTAAGTCTGATCGAATTTTCTTCCTAAATAGTTGCGCGTGTATAAATCTAGTTCAAGTCGGTTAGAAGCGCTGTTTACGGCAGCGTTGGTTTCCTGTAAGCCTCTTTAAATACATCGACAACGCTCGCGCGATGAGGAACCACGTTTTGGTTCTGCGGCACAGCTCTCCGATTCTGTTGGGATGAGAAACACGTATTCTCTCAGTATTTAAAAATATTATTCTCCAGTGGCAATTCGATGCAATCACTTCATATTTTATATTTGTCCATACCGTCTCCCTCCACTTGCGCAGTGATCCACGATCATCACACAAAGTGGGGAGGGTGAATCTGACTGCAAAATTTCTAGCCGTTGCTATCTGACCTTTGATTCCTTAATTTTATGTCCTAAACGGGATCGCTATCCACCGCGCGGAGTTGTCCGACGTCACTTAGCAGTACGAACTGCTAGAAAAAATCGCACTGATCAGCCAATCCTTGCTTTTCTGCAGACAAATACTGCAACCGCCAACTGTACTTGCGTTAAACTGGTGAGATTTGACTTGAAATGTTGGAGCTGACGCGAATGGGTTGGCGTTCTTGGCTCCCAACAACCTATCGTCTCGTTTGACAGACGTCTTCCCCGAACGAACTGTGTCGTATGTACCAGTCCGCTCATAACGATTGAGCCATTTTCTCAAAGTTCTTTTATACCGCGATCACTTTTAGCCAATTGTATGCTTGGACAGAACATGCTAGATTCCGTCGGCCTCCATACTAGCACATGACGCCGTTTACCAACACTGGGCCTCGGCCGTAGGAGGGGCCATGTGCAATTAGAGCTGCGAAATACGTTGATTCTCGAGTTAGTCAAAATCCTGGGGGCATGGGGCTCAAAGTTAAGAATATTTTTGGGGCGATTATCTGTATTAGTCGTTAGCCTTAGTGAAATCTTTAATACCGCGCATTAGTTATATAGTTTATATATATATATATATATATATATATATATATATATATATATATATATGCTATATATATATGCATATGCATATGCCTCATGACAAACACGATAACAATGATTCCACAGGATATAAACACTACGAGCAAAAAATGCCAACTATAGCGACGCTAGTGCACACTATAATTAGCTTTTTTGTAAAGCAAACAAAAGTGCAATAAAAATGTTACAAAAGCAACAATGAACATCGCAAGCGAGGGGATATTACACGTGCGCCAAATCTAAATTAGCATCATAACCGGCGGATTTCACAGCACAGTCTTCGTTTAGGAAGGCTGAAGAAATATGGCTGTTCCTAAAGGCAAATTATCATTTATGCACTACATCGAGTAGACACTCGTCAGCATTAAGAATGTCAAATAGGGTAAGTTAAGCAAGGTATTATCTTAAACAATAATAAAATATGAGTAAAGTTTTACAAGAGCTATTTCTTATCCAGAGAACATGAAGGAATAGCAAGATTCATTCAGGTGTTCTCAATCACAATCTCAGCTTAATTATGCACACCGTGTAGCAGGCTTAGAATTCTCCCCATAACAGAATTCAACATAAGTTGTTGTTACCTCGTTGTCTGGATTACCAACGGTTCTTTAAATTGCTAACATAATAATAATAATAATAATAATAATAATAATAATAATAATAATAATAATAATAATAATAATAATAATAGTATTTAATGCCAGTTTACAGGCATTACCAGACGAATTATTCAGTGGGATCAGGCTGGAAGTGGAAAAAAACTCCAGAATACATATAATTATTAGTGCATTCGTATCTTTATGTTATTCAGGAGAAAAAAAACTACTGCCTGTTGGATGATAGCAGTTCAGATTGGCGAAGGGCTAACACAAGTTCGCATTGTTTGCAGTCTTTTCATCGATTTTATGAACCGGGCTCCTGCCCCAGGCCAAACTGCACCCTTGGACGTTTGTTCGCTCTCTGCCGAAGTAGTCAAGAGAGGCAGACTGCAGAGATGGTGCCATAGCCCTCAAGGTAAGACCTTTGATCGGGCTCAGATGCCGCGCACACCGTCAAATTGGAAAACAGATTCTACCGTGTTGGCACACAGAATTCTTGGAAGCTGTTCTGATTGCAAAATCTAGTAATAGTTCTCTTGAACAAAGAATAACTTTGAAGGATGTTTATATTCTTGGGGTAGTTTATTCTGTATGGCTATGATATTTACCGATTAGAACCGACGATACTTAACTGTTCGAGCTAATGGAGGAAATAAAAAGACATTGCGATGACTGCTGCATCGAGGGTGGTCAAGCTGCCTCACAGTGGTAAGGGGATTAAATATACGACTATTCAAAATCTTAAACAGTAAAAAGATTCCCTTCTGTACTCGGCGAAACCATAAGGGATCAATATTTATAAGCCCACAGCGTTCTTGATGCTTCATATTACGGTGCTCCGATGATAAAATTCTTTTTGTAAAGAAGTACTGGACCGATTCTTTTTTCTTCGTTCATTAGTGTGCAGAAGGCTAAATAGAAACGAGCAGCATTCCAGACCAGGCCTAACGTATGTTTTAAGAAAGATCAAGTCATATATCGATAGTTTAAAAATTTCGGATGATAAACCCGATAGTTTTGTGGACTTCGCAGACAATCAGAGCGCAATGCTCTAAAGATTAAGACCGCTTGAATATGATATTTCCACCTCCTTAACAACTTCAGGTCCCATTTTAGGTCGTGGCCATCTATGCATAGTTGAGTCTACTGGTTGTCACCATCAAACTACGAGGACACAGGGTTCAGGCACCACCACCATTTCTGGAAGTTCTCTGTCGAGTCCGGTCATCAGCTGATCTCTTATTCGTCCCCAAATAGTCTACGGAGTCGGACGTTGGTCAGCGGCATAGCAGAACCCTAAGACGTCGGAACCCATGTTCCCGGACCGCTTGAGCTTTCCACGCGTTTTTCGTCGCTGCAAGTCTAGTCTGTTTTACCCAAAAGCCGCAATCGGCGCAATTCCCTCGAGAAGACGATGGTGAAAAAATCATCGAATTTCCGCTTACTTTTACATGTGACGCTCGTATCTCTGGGATTAGGGGCTGAAATGACGGCCAGTTACTGTACATTGTTGCATTGATCCGAGCTGCAAGTTAGACTGAATTTCAGCGTTTAAACCCTCCCGCCACTCGGCATTGGTTTTGGGGGTGAATCTGCAGGTGTTGAGGGTGAGGCGCATGGCCCAGCCGGCCGGATTTTATCGCGTCGTGCTACTTTCATTCCCTCAGACAAAATAGTCCGCTGAGCAACACGCTTGGTAAGTCAGCCACAGGACAATCGTCGGCATATCATGTCAGTAGTCGTATGCGTCTACATCTAAGGCGTATTTGATTTTGAATTGCGCGAATTTTGGGCTTTACCCAGCTTACGAAGTTTTTCGACGTATTATGTCGTTGTTACCTAATTGATGTAGGCCGAATGGTGGGGGTAAGTTTTGGTGTGTTAAATGCAGCTTTGCGGGCATGAGTAAAAGGACGTTTTGGGATTCGTCGCACGCCGAGTATTCGGGTCCAGTCCTCCAGTTTTTCCTCTTATGCCCGCGTAGGCTGTTTACATCTTTCGCCCGTTTTCCACAACGTAGTTTTAGTTCCTGTCATTGCCACATATTTTGCGGACAACCGTTTAAATTTTTGTTCGTGCCAGCGTGTCTCTATTTTTCATCAGAAGGCGACCAATTGTCCCAGGTAGACGAAGTATGCACAGTCTGACCGTTTATTGCGCTCAAGAAACGATCTTGGAGACCAATGTAGGGAATGGCCCTCCAGACATCGATATGCTTTTCATGTTGGTTGTCGTCTGTTCGTTTGGCGTGTTTAATTCTCGCACGTGTTTGGTGGTTATAGCTGGCCTCATTCGCATGACTTCTCCAGTTCACGTATTAGAGGTAATCGTGTAGCGCTGTACATCTTATTCGTCCATGAGAGTGGAATTTCATTCGTATTTATTTCAACGCGAGTGTTTTACTGTCACCATAAACAGCAAGGTGGTATAGGTCGCAGTTCCTTATATTTGTAGTCATACTGGTGGGTAAGCATGAGAAGTGTCCCTCTTCCCAATTTGGCAGTGAAGTAAAAACCAAAACATTGTGAAAGCACCAGTTGATCGTTTTCATGTTGTCTGATGTATGTTCCTTCCTCTTAAACTTCATTTGGTCCGTCATTTATATGCACATATTGCAGCCTTGATAACCCGAATCTCCTACCGGAGAGAAGTGTAATATTTCATTGACACTGTATTCTCTGCGCTCAGTTTGTGTATTTATATTGCGTTTCGGGCAGGAGCTTTCGCTCTGCTTGAGTGTCACTGGATTCCTTACAGTCCCTGCATTATACTGCATCCGACTGAGTTGGACCATGAAATGGGGCGCATTCTTACTTTTTTCTGAAATCTTTCTATGTGCATGATGCGACCGAGCAGGTGATTTCCAGGAAGATATACCACACCATGTTTTTGCTCACCAAAACTCCGTCCCCTGGCTACCTCGTCTCCTGTCTGTGGTCAAAAGCGCGACGATTCATGGCTTGGTGGACACAAATTGTCCGCACTAGCTTACATGAACTGTCTCCCCACTAGGGCTAACTACTTAGCTAGTGAGCTGTGCAATATATTTTCTGCAGATAACCGCTGTCAGGCTGTACAGCCGATTTCATGCCAACTTCGGAAAACAAAGGTGGCAATTTAATGCTGATCGGACACTTTTACCTCTCTATTCGGCTCTGGCCATTCTTATTTCGCCTGAGTCACTTGAATTGTCACTCACGATACGCTGTTTCATCCTCATCTGGATTTACCTGAAGTATGAGGCCACCGTCAGAAAACCTTAGAACCATATTTTTCAGTTTATTTGGCAAGGATAAGGGGCAACTACGAGTGGTTCGGCACATAAGTGGGTTACGGGCTTAGCCGTACGCGTTCTGGTATCCGAACTCCCGTTTCCTCGCCGTGAAAGTACTGTACAGTTTCCCAGCGGCTACCAGTCCCAATCATGGAGGAACCCTCCAATTTTTCAGTGACGCTAAAAAGATATTAATAGTACGAGGACTTTGGTTGTTGCTTGTATTCTCTCTCTTAAAACAGACATTCGGTTCAAATAAGGTTTTCTTACGGTGATACAGGGAAAATCATGGAAACGAGTTGGCAAACACGGGGAACGTTGGAGAACCCGAACATTTTTCAGCGGCGCGTCCAGGGAGCGTTACATGTAGATATGCCCCGTATGGAGTAAAGGGAATTCTGTCATGTTCGTTGGATAACCGGTGGGGAGTGGAAGCTGTGAGCAACTGCAGTGTCAGGACGAGGGGATGTTGACATCGAGCCTGGGACAACGATACGATATGCGGCGACGATAACCGTGGGGACGATGGTCAGCGTTTGAGAGTGGAAGGGGCACCGGCATCTTCACCGATATTCGATCACTCTGACCCCATCCTGGGCTCGCGCCAAAAGGTGAGTCTTCAATCCACTTAATCAACCTGTTCAGTCTCTTGGTGCGTTACACTAGCCCAGGCAATCGCCAGTTCAATCGATAAACCGATGAAAGTGCACGCTGTCTTTTGCGCCACCAATCAAAACGCGGGCGCGAAAAAAAAAACGAGCTCGAATCGCGCTGCACTGTTATTAGGTTACTAGTTTCACATCTCCTTATGATCTCATCATTTCATAGCTTTTCGCGAATTTCTGCCTTGCTTCAATTCTGCTCTCATATTATCGAAGGGCATTAGTTTATTGCATAAAGTAAATGCGCTTTGTAATTCTGATAATGAGAGAGGTCCGCATGCTCATGAAAAACTCACAGCCACCATCCAACAAAACATGTATGTGGAAGTACCAGCGTACGACTTCAGAGATAAAACACATTGCTTAAAAACCCTATTACTACTTTCATATCGAGGCAAGAATCTTTGGAAAATTTGCGGTTGGTTTGATCAAAAAATTGCGTTGCTTTGTACTGTACGCTGCATCTCGGTGTCAGCTTGTTCCTACATTTCGTGAAATCTGTGCGCCGGCTTCTCTCTCCTAGCACATGCTGGACTGCTTTACACGGTTGTATGGTCTAGAGCTGTGACCTGCAATTAAAGACTTGATTACAGCATATATTTCGTCGATTTTTATGCTGCCAATGATTTTTATTGATATCTCAGTGAAGTAAATGCTGCAGGGTTGTATTTCGGTGAGGTTATGCCCGCGCCTCTCACCCGGTTCTAGTGCCATTCAATGTATTTTATTCAAAAAAAGAGAATAAGACCGTTTTGTTTTGCCGTAAGTTTACATTCTGCAATCAAATGGGATGTCGACATGACAAAAGACGATTGGAGAACTGACGTCTCGCTTTTTCTGGGCATTTCAGTCTATCATGAAAACTATTGGCTGACTTCTTGTGGACTACTTACGAAAGAGCATATGTGACAGAAACCCGATTCCTGTTATAGGGAATGATGACGGTTTTGGAATAGTGAACACTCCAAACAAAGCTGGGCATTTTTCTCAGTTCTTCCAGCCCGGTTTCATGAGAGAAGGCGATTAAATTCCACCTGGTTACGAGGGCATCGGAGTGTCAGTTATTGATAATATTCTGTTTAGAGGAGAATTCACTTTAAAGATCAATAAAAAATTAAAGGAATATAAATCTCCTGGTCTCGACGGGATTCCAACAATAACTGGTTTTGGATCTTGCCGGCGAGATTGAAGCCCCGCAATATTCAGTGGTGGTTCCGACTCTGTTGCTCATGTTTATTAATGAATACTCAAACGGCGTTGAATTGTCAGTTTGTGGATGATATAAAAATCTGTAAAGTCGACCAGAGTGTTGTCGATGGAGCCGCCTTTCAAGATGAGCTTCATCGATTGGACGAGTGGCCCTGTCCTTTAAATGGCACAGGCGCACCATGTGGCATCTCGGAAATTGAAACTGGCTCTCTGATACGTGCACCTTTTATCGGAATGGAATGTTAGTATGAGTACCAGAAACCTAGAAGAATATCGGCGTTTGTATGACAGACACCCTAAAGCCTTAACCTTTCTGCGAAGACTGACTTTAACGTGCTTCAGAATTCAGTCTTGCACTAGTGAAGTGTTACAAAATCAGCAAAGGACGAAGACCTATTAAGAAAATCTCCTTCAGGACTAAGTTGTTCTTTGATTCACACTGACAGCTGATGCATAATTTCGTTCAGAAAAGAAGTCCTCTTTGCGCTCAGCATGCAGGTCGATATGTACCTGAAGGTTACGGGTGTAGCCCTTGCTGACCATATTCAGACGCAGTCAGGATTATAAATGTAAGTATCTACAGGCAGCATAAAATATAACCACGAGTAAGGTTAACAGAGGCATTTCACATCGGTGTGTAATGGCGCGTTACAAGCGAATTGAAATCATGAAATAATGTTCCTGACAGTACACCAGTCACCTGGTAATTTAAGTTGCATGTATGATTTAATGCTGTATCGTAGAGCACTTGCTTGTATGGGAAACCAAGATGTTCACGGTCTTAATATGCGTGAAAATATTTCCCCGCCGTAGCTCAAACTCGAACTATGGACCATTTGAGAGCCGACTGACTCCTGACCACACAACCCAGTATAATGAACACCGTTAAGGAAGACCGTATTTTCAACTACAGCTATTGTGAAACATTTCGCTTTTCAGCAATGCTCATTTTCTTCCCCATTATTTTAGGATTCTCACAGTCTCTGATGATGGTCTCTTGTACTGGACCGAGAGCTCAGGCTTATACGAATATTGTCCCAATGATTGCGGGTTCACTTTCTATGCACTTCAGCTTCTCAATTATAAGGAATAAATAACCGGTACCATCGTCCCTTAAATTTTTATAACAAAGGTTCTGTTGGGAACTTATCAGTCATCTATTTGCTAATGCAGTGAGCAATTTCGGGAGGCTTTAATTACTAGCAGCTATCGGTAAGTTTTCCTACGGCTACAGCCACGACTATGCACCAGTGGCCATTTTCTAACTCCTGCTGCTCTGCGGGTTGGATGGTATGCAGCCGTGATCTGCAAGTTAAATCTCGACGACCACCAATCATTTTTTCCCGATTTTTATTTCGGCAATGGTGTTTACTGAAACCTCAGCTAGTTAAGTGGACCAAAGTCTACCAATCACATGACCTCGACAGCACTAAGCATACTTTAATCACAGGAAAAAATACGAGCGTTCTGCTTTGCTTTTAGTTTAATTTCTTCAATCGAATCGGGCCTCCACAGGACAAAGACTGACCTAAGAACCAGCCTCCAGGCTTTTCGAAATGGTACTTTCTGTCGTGATAATTATACGCTTACGTTCTGCGGCTACTATGTGAATATTCATGGTAAGTTAGACAGTAAGGAGACCTTCAGACTCAGGCTGAAATAAGAAGAGCAGAAGTTGGAGAGAGCATTGTCTTTTGTAAAAATTGATTGAAAAACGGACTGGAGGATTTTGGTGGCCAAAGTTGGGTGCCCGTCTGAGGCAACAGCAGCCGATGGTTCGAGGAACCCTGGAGCTTGCGTTAGAACACCTTCGGTGAGGGCATGTCTGAGTCGGCCTGAAGCTGATTGGTCAGTTTATTTAGCTCTGATCGGCCAACAACCAGACTGCAAGTATGCGCGAGAGGCACAGGTATCAATAGTTGGTCAATTACATTGTACATTATTTCCAAGTCCAAGGCTCTTCCCCGCTTGAATTCTATGTATGTCTGACTGATGGCGACACAAGCCCAAACTTTCCGTTCAGTTTCCTATGTGAGAATAATTCTGAGTTCATAAACCCTCCTTATTCAATTATAGTGTATTCCTGAATGGCAGTTCCTGAATTGAACAAATTGAGACAGTTTATTGCCTTTAAATACGCAAAATGCACAGCTCAAGAAAAGTG
>WEDG01002847.1:0-123490 GCA_017591395.1 Schistocephalus solidus | reverse complement strand
AAGCATCTCGGTGCAGAAAGACAAACACACCTTACCACACGCACACAGCGCGGACGCTATAAAGAAGGGTCTATCACAGGGCCATAAGAACTTCTTGGAAACGGCGTTAATCAGTACTATTCCACCTATAATACTCTGTCACTGCATAACGCGTATTCATTCAAACGGGAAAAAGCGTAGGTTGATTCAGAGATCTGCGAAAAGGCAGCAGACATCATGAGCAGGCAATCACCTGCCAGCTATCCCCCTAAACTTTACCGAACAAGTGCACGATAATTTTGTCAACGGATTAAAAGGCATGATGGGTAGATTACCTTTGCGTCCTGCCATATGAAGGTGGCGTCGAACTTCCTCGTTGAAGATGATTGAACTAGCTGCATCGATGTTGCGCGAACTGCTAAGGTCGGCAAGTTCTCCTACCACGGTGGAAATGTTTGGGCGCTGAGTGGGATCCACTAGAAGCATTTGCCCTACAAAAGACAGTAAACAAGGAGATCGATATTTTATGCATAATGATCGGTGAAGCCGAAGTTGATCACCGGAACAGATTTTTCCTATTGTTGAAGTTTCCATTAGCTTGATGGGTTCTCCATACGGTGGACATCGTCGGATTACGACGGTCGAAATGACGGGTCACAACAGAAAACCTCTACACGGCCGTATAATCGATAAGGGAAGGTGGAAAGATCCCCTCGGCCCCTGTGCAGTCGAGTTGTTCTGTTAGTTAACTCGGTTGTCCATTGAAATAACCATGATAAAACACAAATGACTGAACTATTCTAGCAAACTTCAGTTAAGCAGGTCACCAGTTAATTGAGTTATTCGATTCCGCAAGCCAAATTTTGAAGAGCAGAAAGAAACTGCACGCGTGACCTTTAATGTACTCCACCCATTAAGGGAACCAACCCGCTTAATTGGCTGTTAACTGTTCCAAGCAGAATTAAACGGAACAAGCCGGCTGGGATGGCATGTATTTATGACAAACAAGAAGACGGCCTTTCGGTTAAAAGCTCAGTCAAGTAGTCGACATAGGACTGGAGGACAGGACGGGTGTGGCAGAACCTACAGTCATACCGGATTATGAGAAAAATTGAGATTTATTCACAGGCATCAGGAGTGGAAAACGATGTTCATAAAGCCCCTAAACACTGAATTATCACAGTAACTTTGCGTACATGAGCTAGAAGCCTAATCAATCCGAAGCGTTCTTTTCCATTATAGACCAATTAACCGGGGTTAATTGCAGTTATAATACTAATCGTCAACTGCTTGCAAAAACACTGTGATACATCGACAGATCGCGCGTCCAGTGGACAAACTGTAAAACAGAACTGATCTATCAACCTTCCACACTTTTTCACGTGTGTAACGGCGTTTCGCTTATTTTAGGAAGTTGGAGATACCGTTCAACCATTGGCGAGCTGAGACAGGTCAGTTTCAAATCTCAAAAAGTAAATTATATGGAGCGACTCCTAGATTAACTCTTAAAAAATTTATGAAGCGAGGGCAGATAGGGGATTTCATATACAGCTAGAAGGACAGGGAAGCAACCGGTTAGTGATTACGTCAACGATGTCTGCGGTAACCCTATCTCACACTCATCGGACAGTTATTGAGGTAGTTGGTTTCTTTTTTACGAATGGTATTAGTTGCCTCCGATTGGCTGAAACTAATAATAAAATGTCACCCGAGCATGGAGGTGTGCACAGAAGAGGCACAATGACAGAGTAGCAAGTAGAAGTAAAGAAAGTCGACTAACGAATCAGATTGTGAAAGGGTTCCGTCTCAGGAGTGCATGGAGGAAGGTTATAGTTGGCGTTGAGAATAGCAAGCTTTGCCGAATCCCCAAAGGGATGGTAACCACAGGTAAGGTTGAAGAAGATGCAACCGAGCGCCTGCAACGAATGAAAACACAAGGGCCCTTTCATTGAAAGAAAAACTTACACAATACAGGACGGAAAAGAACAGCCCTGTGGCAGCCATACCGGAAGGGTGGATAAATCTATGACTGAGCTCGCACCTTGGTTGTCACCAAACGATTACCGTAATGTAACACAGGGCGCATCGAGAAAGCCTAAATTATTGTTCATATTGACAGGTGGAAATTCATTGTAGGTAGAAATAAGACGGTGCATAGTGCAGTCAACCACGAATGAAAATATCAGAATTTATTGCCTATCCAGTTAAGGGTAGTAAAAAGCAATGAGCACCACAACTATGGTTCATTCCGAACAATAAAGGCAGTGCGACGAAAAGTCGGTCACTTAGGCTTACAGACGAAGGCCACGAGCAAACAGCATCCAGAAAAACTTCTGAAAGACGGGTTGGCAAATGAAGTCCGAATGCCGCGGAATTCGAAAGAAATGATAGCATGAAGCAGCCGGTATCGGGAAATGAGTGACAACTGAGAATGGCATCGAGCCTAGAGCCAATAGTAAGAGCTTCATGGAGGCTGATGGCCGAATGCGACGTCAGCAGCTGCTAACCGAGCAGACATAAGGACACGGGGAGTGTGTGATGAGGCTGATAAAAGGGGGACTAGGCAGATCAACGGAATAGTTTTGAAGTAACCTGTACAGAGGCGCCACGCAGATCACAGCGAACATGTGCCGTAACCCGATTCTTTCCTCCAGCGGACGGGTATGAAACGAATCGAATTTTCGCATTAAAAGTAATTGCGTCTTATAATAATACAAACAGAAGTCTCATTGTCATAAATTGACAAGAATCAAAATCCGATTTTGACATAATTGAAGCCACCAGCAAAATGTTCGTTGAAGGACTGGTGGATTAAAGCCCTTTTTGACTCTGAACCAAAAGTACTAGTCATAAAGTAAATCATAAAGGCTACACGCAGACTTTAACACAAGGCCCTGCAAGAAGTAAGGCTCCTACCCGACAGGATGAGCACTAAAAAGACACCATCTATCTGCCTTCTTGTGATAGCACGTTAAAGTACCAAATTGCCCTCATTGGACACCTTCAAAGCCCTCGCAGCAGGGTGTCACTAAGGCGCACGACCTGCAATTCTGTCTGCCATCCCACAACCAATCATCTTAATAAGGAAACCCGTTCCAAAAAGGAACATGATACGCAGGCTCGCCTACCAGTGCAGCTCCAATGTAGAGTACGATAGGTGGAGGGCATGTTGTGGAACCTACGAAACCTGAGTCTACGCACACTGTTTCCTACCAATTGCTTGGCTGCACTGTATAACGAAATTCACTATTGGATCTGCTCGATATCCACCTATATTGTTATCATGCGCAAAAATGGTTGCCTCTCATGCAACAACAACAAGAACAACATTACTGGCCTGCTCTGACACCTGCGAGGGCATCGCAGTACGATATAAGAACCGGAGAACACTCACTCAACAAATGAGCCTATCCGATTATGTGCGCATAAGCGAAAATCTTCAAATCAAAATAATCAGAAATTTGTCCATCGCAAGCAACCAGAACCACCACTGACCCTGAAAGGGGCACGCAGACTACTCGTGCATGTAAATTACATATACTGAAATGGACCTTCACAAGGTTGACTTAACTCCATTCTCTCCCCACCCACTGAGTTCAGGTAGCAAGATGAATTCAGCACGGCTGGATAAGTGGCAGGACACAGTGGTCGTCGAAAGTGAGGAAATGTACACGTCTACCACATACACAAGCTGGTTTCAACTGCATATGAAAAACTTTAATTATGGGGTCTCGGATCTCAAAGAAGCTGCAGCATCGCTAAAACTTCAGCAAAAAGCCAGGGCTATCTGATCCTCAATCCATAACAGAACCGAGCCATATTGTTATCCCTTCAAAGCCACAACTCAGCGTGTCGTGAAAGGCTCAATCGCGTCAGACTGATTATAGTGGGAAATGCGCTGAGTTGTCATGAAGCGGGATTCCTCAGTATCATCCTCAATCTCTCTTCCCTCCCCCACGCACCAGCTGATTATCCAAGTTTGCCAGCCATCACTATCAACTAGCGCTGGCACACATTGACATAATGTAACGGTATCTCGTGCGATAAAAATAAGAGGAAAGCAGCAAGTAGGGAGGAGGAAGAGCGATGAGCGGGACGAAATAAAACTGCATCGGTTAAAGACGTACCCAAACGTCGCCGGCTTCATTTATGGGATAGTTCTGATAAAGATCGAGCATTTCCGGAGCACGGTACATTGGCGTGGTGACTAGCTCGAGCTATAGAAAATTAGGTGGGGAGAGGAAGTTTGTTGGTGAAAGTTGTAGTCCCAAGAGTACAGAGAAGAATGTCTGAGAAGAATGAAAAATTGAAGTTAAGGTGTTGGGATTAAATGTGTTAACTCTAGCCTTAGCGTTGATATCAAACATTCAGGTTGAAAGCACATTATTTCTTTTTTACTTACCCAAGCAGAAATCGTATACGCGAAACTTGTGACGTTAAACAGTTCTCATTTCGATACATTAATTGGTAGCGGCTATAGATAAGGAGCGACCGAGTAAACAAATGTGAGGTAAAAATTACCTACTTTACCTTGAAGTGAACACGAGGACCGGTTTAACTACCCTAGCTTTCCTGCACATACGATAACGGATAGCAATGCGCGACAGCCAGCGCCTTCACCAATGCAAGTAAAGGTCGGCGCAGTGACAACAATTACGGAGACTACTTTCGGTAAATCATCCAACCAACTTCATTTGCGACTAGGTTGCCGAAAAAGTTTCAGAGCGCGAAAGCAAGCATTTATATTGCTTTTCGTCTTCTTCGAGTCCTTCTAGAAGATACTTTGTACTTCTTTTGAAGATGCTCAGGCTTAATTCACCCGTGTGCAAGTGAAAGTGAAAGAAGTCGTCCTGTCCGATTATAAACACAGGTACGAAAATAAACGCTAAACCCTTAGCCATCACTCATACACTAAACGCACCGTAAATTTTTACGTCATAAAGACATGATTTACTGTTTGCACTTATAATATATATATATATATGCAAAGACGTTATACCGTACTTCCGACATAGATACTAGCTAAAAGTACGATATAACGTCTTTGCCATATAAGATTCATACTACTTGTAGTACTACTTGTTTGTAGAATGGGCATTACGTGGTTATTCCACAGTGGTTGATTGTCTTCGACCCAAATGTTCATTGAAATTTCGGGTCTGACCCTAAAAAGTCATGTCCGAAGCACCTGACTCCATGTCCTGCACTTAATAATTTCAGAAATTATTTACCCGATATATATATATATATATATATATATATATATATGTAGCTACACCGATATAGCTATATAGGTAACATGGCATGTTCCGATTGCGCCCTGAGTGAGATCCTTCCATATATATATATAGTGTTACGCATTGTATATATATATATATATATATATATATATATGAAACACTACACTTCACACCACGTCGGTCGTTGCACTCAATCTAAACTCTAGTACGCCGAAAAGCCTTGACAGACAACTGGCGTACATAAAATGGGGAATTCGAATTGGAGGTTGCTTTCAAATGGGAATTCCATGCGTAGGTTCTCGTGAAAATAACCTTGAAACGCTTGGAAAAGGCGGTTTTTGGAAAGTAGCCAGTTAAAAAGACAAGTCGGACCTGTGCTGAAGAATACAATGGACGCCTAATACGGCTAGTACAATACCTCTCACCATGTGGGATCAAAGACCACGATGACTTTACATCGCGGTCACTGAGTCCTGGCTTATCTCAAGTTAGCTTGACTCACACAAGCCACTGGTTAAGGAAAGAAAAAAAAGGCCAATACAACTAGGATTTACTCCTTAATTTTCTTACGGTAAGCAACTTGACGTTACGACTTGATCTGATTCTAAAACGGAATACAGGAATTTGTATAGAAGCTCCGGTGTAGAGACCTCCATAACGGCTGCATAGCGATCAATAACCGAGAAGCATCGGAGAGAATCATTGTTTTCGGGTTCGCTATTGTCGGTTGAGCATTCCTTACTCCTAACCAAGATGATTCGATAGTTGAACCTGACCAAGTTGTTCATTGAGCCTAACGTCCTATAAGATGATCCATGGACTGTGATTGACATGACTCACCTGTGACAGCATGAGTCAGGTGAGAAGGGTATATAATATATTTAATCCCGCTTTACTGGCATCTAATTCAAATGTAAATAGCGCACAAGCCAATAGAGTGAAAAATTTAATTTTTACACACTCACAGACAAGATGTGAAAGCAAAAATGACGTCAATGGTTGTGGGATTTGCTAAAAAATCTTTAAATAAAACTGTAAAGACTTGGATGGATTGACAATCTAAAATTTCCGTTATGCCCACCGAAGGGGTAATTTTTATAACTATGTTTAGTGTCAAGGTCTGTCCAAGGTGGCCACACCGCTAAAATTCCCCGTGTTCTTTGCTTACGTACTGTTCATTCGCATAAGACGTATCGAAAGTTTCCTCACATTCCGAATGGCTATGCTCGTTTAAAGATAAGCAAGCCGACAAAGATAATTTTGTTTGATAATGTTTTTTCCATTTCACATAAAAAACTAGCAAGGTTTGCCTTCATAATTATTTTAATACTTACATCTTCCTGGACTTTCCCACGTTCGGATGCCGACCATGAAATATTAGGAGAGTAGGTCTGCGTTGAGGCGCTTCCGAAGTCACAAAGCTTAATTGTGTAGATATCAGAGAGCAGAAGGTTTTCGAGCTTTAAATCTCGGTGGATGATTGGGGGAGACTGCTTATGCATATGCTGAACAGCCCGGCTTGCCTGGTACATAACCCGAAGAACAAGATCTGGCGCAAGGGGTTTTTGGTGATGGGGTGTCGGCAAGAAATCGGGGAGAGATCCACCTATGAAGGAAGACAAGTGGGTCACGCTTGACCTCTGAAGAGCCCAAAAATCGTGAAAAAATGCCTTGTCTGGTAGACCAGCACATTTTGAACAAGATATAGCACAAAGAGCGTGAAGTAAGTAGAAGGTGAAGAAGTCACCACCCGTGGGCACTTTCATGTACGGACAGGTTTCTTGCAAAAAGGACAAGTACGCGGCAAACAGATGTTCTCATTAAATATATGTTTGACTTAATCAGTCTGCTTTTTGAAACTGACATCCACTCTATTACTCCATACTAAGATCTATATAGACCCAGAGCTTTTACTTCGGAGTTCAAAAGATCTATCGGAACCCTTGTACATAAATTTTTCGCTAACAATTGAACCAGTTAGTCCTAAGTTTACGTGCTTGTGTTGTTTGAACATTTTCTATTGGAACCTTGAGTGACCACCAAGCCAACAGATTAATTACCTTCATAAGAGTTGGAGAAAGGTTAGTTTGTGGCGCTAAAAAGCATGACTAATCTTTAATTTTGGTTCTTGAACAGGGGTCTTAACAAATAAATGATAGGAATTATTGAAACTTCGGTCTGAAATCGGACGGCGAACGCGCATATTTGTGAATTCCTGGTATGCCATCGATCTATCGCGCAACCTAACCCTTACTTTCCACAATATAATGGTATGCGAGCTATAAATTCTTATTTTCCAAGTTTCTTTTATAACCTACTTGACGGCGTTTCCAACTCAAATCATTGAATTATGCTCCATCAATCAAAGCGTCGGATAGAAAAACGACGTGTTTAAAGAAAAGTTGAGGTCTACGGCTCCAAAGAGAGTATGGATTGCCTTAGTCTTATTCAAAGCCAAAAGGTAGTGCATTTATTCAACGCACTAACACAATAAATAAGATCAAACAATTGAAATATTCTGGCTGCTGGATTGTGTGAGAGAAAAACGTTGGGATTTGTCGCGGTGTAAGTCATTCGCGAAGCATTTAATGCAATTTAAAAGCTTAATAGCGAGGCGACTTAAATAGTGTAACTTAATAAAAAGTGTAACATGAAGAAATTCCAAAATGACTTATAAAGAGAAAAAAAGAAGGGATTTTATGGTAATTCTTAATGGCCTATTTCTGGTGACATACAATGAGCTAGTTAAAAGGATCCTTTAGAAAGACAAGTTTCGAAGTAAATTTAAGGATTCACAGCTACAAAGATTTTGAATTCTTAGGGACAATTTCAACTTTAAAAATACACATAAAAATAATGCACAGGTCGATAGCAAACCACGATAAGGGCAACTATCTGTTGAAATCAATCACACCTACCCGCACAAAACTCGGTGACTATCAGAAACTCTGTTCCAACGTGTTTTGACTTCTCCTTTCCAACACATGCCGCACTGAAAAACTCGATGATATTTGGATCCCCATTAAGTTTTTTCTAGTGAAATACGGGAATTTGGAGCTAGTGACTTACAAGCACAGCGATTTCATTTAAGATGTTTTTAGACGTGTCTTCGTCGTGGGAAAGGAGACGCTGAATTCAGAGTAAAAAAACTATAAAAAATTACTTTTATGGCAACAGAATTTCCTTTCGTAGTGTCAATGCCTTCAAACACAACAGCATAACCACCTATAAACAGGTCGAAGACTCAAACAGATAATAATACCCTCTGCGATAACTCGCTTGACACGGAAATTTTTTTTTCCTACTTCAATGACCTGGCCCACCAGTTCATTTTCTTTGTTGGCTGACCCAGAGTTTCCAAAATAACCAAAGGCAGACCGGATGAACTCCCCCATTTATAGGGACGTTAACCTTAGCGGGTGAGTAATTGAAAATTAAAACGGTAGGTAATTTGTCTCTCGATCACTTTTTTCGAGAGTGGAAAATTTCAACGTTAGACGGTAAGTGAGATTTCTCAGAATTCCATATAATTTAGTCTGTTTTACTGGCCGTGTTATATGTTTTCTCTCTAACGTTTGTTTGGGCTATTATAAAGAGATTGAATGTAAACCAGTCTGGTGCCACTTTCTAAGAAGTAATATTGTATATTGTTGACCCTATTTATGTACAATCAAAATTATAAATACATTTATATCAAGAAAGCATATAATAAAATTAAAAATTTTTCCATCACACGTGTAATGGCACGATACACATAAAGTGAAATCATGAAGTAAAGCTAATGGTTGGCAGATTATAGTCTTGCGGGGATAGTCGTCAATTATCAAAAATTATGCAGTCTAACTGTCGTTTGAACATATCCACGGTATTTGACGTCATTATTTCGCTTGGAATTGAGTTCCGTGATCGAGCCACTCGCTGACTGAAAGAAAATTTTCGTTGATCTAGGCGAATACATTCGCGTTAGACCTTGTATGGGTGACCGCGCAGGTGAGTCATATTTGTAAACTCAAATAAATCTTCGGATTTCAGCGAATAGACACGTTCGTGGATCATCCGGAATGTCCATAGTAGGTCACATTTCATTTGCCTATGGGATAAAGGAGACATTTTAAGCTTGATAAGTCATTCTGGATGTAACAGGCCCGTCTTTGCACCTGCTCGATAGGATCACTGTCTTTCTTTATCCAGAGAATATAGGCTGGCATTCTGTAGTACAAATGCGGTCTAACGAAAGCATTGGAGATCCATTAAAACAGTTTGGGAGGAAAGACTATGAAAGCGCGCCTGATGCAGTGCATGATGCTCGTCCCCTTTTGGATGGTTCGTTTAGAGTGTTTGGGTGGCATTAGGTTGGAAGCTATCCAGCTACCTGGATCTTTATGCTAGCTTGCTTCTTTTAGTAGAATTCCGTTCAGGTAGTACTGGTCTTTGGGGAAACGTCTTCTCCCAGATTCCAAACGTAAGACTACTTATTTAGGAATATTAAAGGTTAGAAGCAACTAGCTGGCCCAGACAGCCAATTTGTCAAAGTGCGCTTGTAGTTTCTGCACGTCGTCAACTTAGCTGATGGTTTTCCAGATTTTCATATCATCTGCAATCATTGTGGGATCACATACAAGATTTTCTGTGCGTTCGTTTATATAAATGAGGAACAGGCGAGGACCTAAGACTGAACCCTGCGGAATACCATTTTCTACTGTTCAGTTTAGTTCAATGTATTTGAGGAAAATAGGCTTACGCCTTTGAATTCCCTATTTTTACATAAAAATAGCAAGAATAAGAAGCAATGTTAAGAAGTTACAGTCAAGCGAATGCAGGCAGCTGTACGTGGTTCACTGATATTGTTAAGGTTAAGTAGTCACATAGTCTTTCGTGGTGCTGCAACATATGTATGTCAATCCGATGTTTGAATGTATCCACAGACTGGGGCATTACAATTGCCTCAGCTATGTTATTCCACCATTCCTCGACACGTTTTGGGGAAAAATACTTCCTCACATCCAGTCTTCCATAGGGCTTAAGATTATTTAGGCGAATCTCATATGGCAGTTCATCTTGACTTCTTACTAATTTTATTGCTCGCCATTGCATCCTTTCGAGCAGGTATTAATCCTGCTGGGTCAACGGTCACCGGGCTTGGATCACATATTCAAGATGTGGCCTTAAAATGTACCAAAGAGTAGAAAAGCAGTTTTCATAAAAAACTTTAAATGCGCGTTTGTTAGCGTACCGCATTGAATTGGCGGATTTAGCCGCCTGGAAACATTGCGTAGAAGGCTTCAGATTGTCTTTCATCCAAACGCCGAGTTCCTTATGGGTTTCAACTTCTTGAAGTGGCATACCGTTCAAATAGTAGGGTCGCATATCAGTGACCTGATTCCGATTTCCCGGATGAAGCAGGGCACATTTGTTTGATTTGAAGGACAAGAGCCACTTGCGGGACCACTCGTCCAATAGACGAATATTTTCTTGGAAATCGTCTCCATCAGCAGCATAACATTCCAGATTTTTATATCGTCCGCAAACATAGCAAAGTCACAGTCCAACTCCTGTACGCAATCATTAATGAACAAGAGAAATATGATTGATCCGAGCACTGAACCTTGTGGGATTCAAATCTCGATGACTGTGCGCTTTGATCGCGCTTCACCTACACATACCACATGGGAACGACCAAAGAGAAAATGCTCGATCGGCGTGATAAATTTGCCTCCAATATCTAACATTCTCAACTTGTAAAGAAGACGCTGGTACAGAACACTATCGAGGGCCTTCTGGAGACCACTGTAAACTCAATGCACAGTGTCTTTTTCATCGAGTTCTTTTGTCTATCTTTGCATCAAGTCACTTTAAGTCACTTTATTGAGGGAAGTATGCTTTCGCCCTCGAGCTCCCTATTCACATGCAAAAATGTCAATAGTAAAAACGTTTACAGTGATAAATCTGACAAATGAAAATGTAGGGTTATCGATATGTGTGGGCCAGGCGCAAGCGGCCACTGCTTACACACTCTTCATTATATTTACAATAGTTTCTCAGAAAATGAGTATCTAGTTTGAATTTAAATGTGTCAACAGTTTCTGAAAGGACCACTTCGTCAGGGAGTCCGTTTCATGCTCCAACGATCCTCTGCGAAAAGGCGTTCCGACGGACATCCGTGTGGACAAACTTCCTCTGCAGTTTAAAGGGATGACCCCACAGATGTTCCGTCCCAGCCAATTCGAAGAAGTCAGCAAATTCTAGGGCACACTTGTGGCCTCTGACAATCCGGTAGGTTTGGATGAGGTCACCGCGTAGTTGTCTGTAATTTAGAGGAAACAAATCAAGTTCAACCAGTCTGGCTTCACAAGGCAGTTTACTAAGATTTTTGACCATCTTCGTAGCCCTCGCCTGCACTCGTTCCAGCTGTAGATAATCCTTCTTAAACCACGGACGCCAGGCCTGGACGGCATATTCCAAGTGAGATCGAACAAATACCCCGTAGGTTTTTGTGAAATAGTTCCTTATCAATCTGCACAAATCCACGCCTGAGCGCAACTAAGACCTTTGTAGCGCGTTTAGCTGCCTTTAAACTCAGTGAAGATGGTTTAAGTGAGGAGTTTATTAGAGTACTGAGGTCCTTCTGTTCCTCAACAATTGAAAGGGGCTGCCCATTGAGAATGTTTTGGTAGAAATCATCCTCCTCACTGGTTCTTCTGGTACGCAGTCTTAGGACCACACACTTCCCAACGTTAAAATTTAAGAGCCGACGAGCAGACCAGCTGCTAAGACGGTTGAGATCCTCTTGAAGTGCGTGCCTATCGAAATTAGATCTAATGATTTCGATTAAAAGTAAGTTCATTACACATGACTGTCCACTTCGAAAGCCATATTGTGCATTTGATAAGAGGCTTTGGGTTTCTAAATATATAATTAATTCCATTTTGACAACCTTCTCCCAAACCTTGCAACAGATTGAGGTCAGGCTGACAAGCCTGTTGTTTGTAGCAAGCGCATGACTACCACTTTTGTGAAGCGGTGTAATGTGGACTGTTTTCTTATCGGAAGGAAGATTTCCCGTATCAAACGTGTTTTGCCACAGAAGGGATAGCGGTGTGGCCAGCTGTCGAGAAATTTTGAGGAGCAGCTTTGCTGAAATCTCGTCGGGGCCAGGGGATTTGCATATCTTCAGACTTTTAAGATTCGTCAAAGACCGCCTCTTCTCGAAAGAGCATATCCTGAATAATTGGCGCTCCCATAGTCTCTTAACAACATGAAATAATAACAGCTTATCCGGTGGAAACCGAGTGAAAGATCTACGAAAAATTTTAAACTGTGTTTTTCATTTCTGTTATCTCGAAGCCATCATCATTTTTTATAACAGGAATTGGGTTTCAGTTACTTGTGCTTTTTCATAAATAGCTGTAGAGTAATTTTGGAGTACTGCTCGCTGGAGCAAACCCTCTCGTAATTTTAATTTTATTTTTTTTTAATTATATTTATTTATTGCCAGTTTACATGCAAGGTCAAAAAAATATATACAGTAGATGGTCAAGCTGACAGTGAAAAAACTCCTGATCGTTGTTTTAGGTATTTTCAGGAGAAAAACTGCAGCTTATTGAGTAATTAAAGTTCTGAACAGGGACGCGTTAACATAGGTGCCCGGTGAAGAACCTCTCCATTCAGTGTAACAGATCCAGTATTCAGCACCGGCAGGTATGTCGGCGAGCGGCTGTTCGATGTCGACTGAGAAATAAGCCGATTGAGGACTGCAGAGCCAGCAATATTGCCCTCAGCATGAAGACCGGCACAGGACTCAGAGTCCGTGAACGCCATCAGAACCGAAGAGAGCTTCAACAGAGTCAGCACCCAAAAGTTTTGGAAGGTGTCCTGAATGTAGAAAACTAGTGACAGTTCGCGTAAACAAGGGGTAGCTTTGCTGAATTTTGATACTTCTAGGTAGCTTATTCCAGATTGCTATAGCGTTTACCGAAAAAAACTGTCGGTATCTAACTGTGCGTGCCAAAGGAAGAAATAAAAATACATGGCGATGACTGATGCGCCGAGAGTGGTCGAGGTGCTCACAGATGTAAGGAAGTTAAATGTACGACGGTTTAGTAGTTTAAACAGTAAAAATAGTCCCTTCTGAAATCTGTGAAGCCACAGCAGGTCAAGGCTTGTAAGCTCACAGCGTTGGTGGTAGGACAGTTGTCGGTGTTCTGAATAGAAAACTCTTTTTGTAAAGAAGTGCTGGACTGATTCTATCTTCTTTCGTTCACTAGCGTGCAGAAGACTAAATAGAAACGAGCAGTATTCCAGACTAGGCCGGACACATTTTGTGGAGGCTGATTCTATTTTTGACGGTTTTAAAATTTCTGAGAATAAACCCAGTAGTTTGGCGTGCTTTCGAGACAATCAGGTTACAACGCTCTGACAGATTAAGACTACTAGAATATGATATGCCCAGATCCTTTATAACTCCGGGCAAATTTAGATCGTGACCGTCTATGCTACGGTGGGGCTGATGGTTGTCGCCAATAACCATAACGGAGCACTTTTTCCAAGAAAGTGAGAGGCGCCATGTGCGACACCACTGAGTGAAGGCCTGAAGATCCTTTTTTAAGAGCTCAAGCACGATGTTGCGATCTACCGGTTTATATCGATAGGCAACTTTTAAATCGTCAGCGTACATAAAGGGCCTACCATACTGAAAACAATCAGGAACATCGTTGACAAAGAGGCAAAATAGAAGCGGGCCGAGCACGCTGCCCTGAATAACTCCGCTCCTCACATGCGTGGGGTTGGAGATAACATCAGATATTTTAACCCGTTGTCGTCAGCATTCAAATAGGAAAATATTCAGTTCAGAAGCTTGTTACCTATGCCGAAGGAGGCAAGTTTCAGCAGTCGGAGATCATGGTCAACACGATCGAAAGCCTTATTGAAATCGAAAACAAACTGTGTTAATTGCAAAACTGCTGTCTCTAGATTGTAGAACATGATCAAAGAAAGTGAGCTGGCCAGTGTCACAAGATCTTTTTTCCAAAAAACCATGCTAAGCCGCATTAAGTAGGTTATTCTCTCTTACGTGACGCATCATCTTGTCTTTGATCAAGGTCTCGGAGATCTTCGAGACTGCTGGTAGTGAATTTATTGGCCTAAAGTCGTCAAATGACGTAGGTCGGCCGTGTTTCGGAATAGGCAGTATGTGCGATTCCTTCCATAAAATACGGAAAGTTTCACTTTCAAGAGCAAGATTAAATATCTTATACAGAAGGGACGGAAATATATAGTTTGCATCCGCTTTTAGAACGCTGACCGGGACGCCATCCGGTCCTGGACTGTAAGATTGACGATAACGCCGAATGGCTACGGTCACGTCCCAGAGGGTAAAAGTTATGGTTTCAAGGACGTTACCGGTCCAAACCTGGATGTTTGGAAAGAAGGCGACAGTATGTTCACTAAACGTTCTAGACAAGAAAGTATTGAAGCTATCAGCAGTCAACTTAGCGTCAGCTATTGGGTTTCCTAAGGCATCTCGAAGTGCGGGGTGCTGCGTTTTTCTCTGCGCTTTTTCTGTGCGCGAAAAGAGCTTCGCAACATTTAACGAAGGGTTTTCGGCAAAGTTAACCTCATCGGCTTGTCGTTTTTCGTCAGACAGCCTCTAAGCCTCTTCAAAGATATGTTGGGTCAAGGGCAGGACGGAGGTGTCGTTTTGTAGATGAAAACGACGGGAGAGTCTACGCAGTATACGGCGGAATGATAAAGGGAGGTAGACTTCATCCTTGACACGAATTATTTTCTAACGGGGAGCAAAATGAGAAATGATTGGACCTAGAACTTTGTAAAAAGTATCAGTTTAAACATTCACATCTGAACATACAAAGAAGTTAGCCCAATCTTGGGAATTTAGGTGTGTTAGCAATTCCCACATATTTGCTGATCTGAAATCACGGAAAAAGCTATATTTTTTGGAAAACGTTTCAGCAGCCTCTAGTTCTAGTGTAGAAAGAACTATAGTATGATCAGAATTTCCAAGTGGATCTAAAGGTGACACTGACAATGGCTGACAACCTCTACAAAAAATAAGATCAAGTATGTTTGATCCTCGGGTGAGAAAATAAACTACTTGGTCCCACATGCCTATATCTATGGCCTCAAGTAGGTCTTAGAACTTTGCAGGACCGGAAGTTGGAAACCAGTGAATTTCAGGAAGATTGAAGTCACCTGCAGTCAAGCAGCATTTCAGATTTAAGTCAGCTGCGGCGTGAAATGCCAGCGATAGACAAAGATCGTAATCCTCGCTGGCATTGGGTGAGCGATAGACACTACCAACGAGTAAAGAGTAGTTTTCTTTTAGAACAACTCGGAGCCAAGAGCTCTCCTCTACCGCGGTAAATTGGCGATAGTCCAATGGAAAAAATGTAAGTGGTTGCCTAACAAAGATACAGATTCCTCCACCACGGCCCTCGTGTCGATCATTCCGAATATAAACGTAGCTTAAAATAGAGAGTTCGGAGTCGGATACACAGGGTGTTGCCCATTTCTCTGTAACTTTTACAATGTCGGGGCGGTGGGTGAAAACCAGAAGCTGGAGCAAAGGCATCTTATTACGCAGAGATCTGGCATTGAGGATGATTAGTTTAAGCGGGCACGTTTTTGGTTTCTGAAACGAGACAGTTAGGCTGTCAGGGTGACTGCCTTCGGCCAAAGCAATGTTCTGTTCACTTGAACTATCTGTCCATCCCTTATTTAGAGATTTGCCTCGCCATTGGTCTTTCCTGTTTTCAGTTCTATTATTAGCTGTCGCATTTTCATTCGCTCTTTCAACCCATATTCCGGTTGAAAAAACATTTCAGAATGCGGATCCCGCAGGGTTGCTTTTCTCTGTAGCAGGAGCTGTGCCTGTGCTTCGTTTTCCAAGATGATATTAAGAGGTCTTGGTCGAGGATTTTAATTAGGTGTAGACAGAGCCTTCCCTTTTCTTTATGCCTTGAGAATATGAATGAACTCGCCGTCCGTTAGCAGCGTTTTTGCATACAATTTAAGGAGTTCCAAGTCATTTTTAACTCGCTCCTTTGGAATAATTGAAGCCGACTCCGGGACACCTTTAATGACTACATTCTGTTTTCAACTCAATCTAGGGCCTTTTTGTAACTCAGATCTTTCAGCTGAGTGAGTACTGGTAACCATCTCACTTTGCCTGATAGGTCCAGATGAGCCGGGTTTTGGGCAGGCTGGAGCCAAATCTCTGCACGACTTGTTCTTCTTAGACCTTTTCTTCTTTGGCTTTACAAACTCGCCAACCTCTTCAACATCGCATGTTGGTGCAACGTCTACCAGTGATGTAGCGATGGGCGGTAAAGCCAGATTAGTGCTGATGCTACCCGAACTAAGAACCGGTGGAGTGGCGCAAGGACTAGATGGGGCTCCCTTCGGACGTTGCGAAGATTCCTCTGGTTGACCGGGTCCAGCTATCGCGATATGTTTAATGTGACTTTTATGTAAGCTTGAAGAAGCTATATATGAATACGCATTTTGCTTTGCGGTAGGTTTATTATGAACAGGAGCCTTTTTTAGCAGTTGGGCAAGATATAGATTTTTTTAAGTTATCTATTTCTTGTCTTAGATTGCTTATTTCTTGCTCCACCCCTGAAAATTTCTGCTAGAAGCTGAAACACCCCATACATGTTTCGTCTTCGTAAGCTACATTAGTTAAGCTTACTAAACTTTTACCCCGTTTAGCGGGAGGTGAACAAATAGCAGAATAACGATAGTTACAATTGTTTTCTGCTTGTCCATTAAATTGCTTAACAAGATCCCCTACCAATATGGCCGAGTGGTTAGAGGTGCCGATAGACGCTCCCAAGCAAATAGGTCGTGGACCAATTTTTTGTGACAATAAACTTATGGAACTTGAGTTTTGCATGTAAGAATTGCCACAAAATTAACAGAGAGTCAGTAAGGATATTCAACAATAAGAATATGAAAATATAATGACTCAGCCTTTGGTTTGAGCGGCTTCCGCGATTGAAAGCAGATGCAGGGTGCACACAGCCGGCGTGAGTTTCAGAAAGCAGCAAAGATCGAGGGTCCAAGTCGCAATTTAAAAACTCAGAGGAATAGTAAAGACAATTCTTTAATAATGTTGCAGCACCGTGTCTTCTACACTGAGGTAGAGACTAAAAACTCGTAGGCTCGAAGTACTGGAAATTCGAAACCAATTTTCAACAACGCGCGTCCCGTCATCTTTTGATGATCAAGCTTTTAGCCTTGCTCCTTTGAATTTTGTATGCTTGCAAGGCTAAATTTTCCTTTGATCGGCAAAATTTCTTCCAAAGCCTTCCTTTCCTGTTTATCTGTCCTTTTAGATCTCTTATTATCCAATGTGGTCTGTTAGATATCCTAAGTTTTGATGAAGGACAGCGGCATTTTATTAGATTCATCAACCACTCCTTACATAAATACCAGTTCCAAGGGACGTTCCTGGAGACATTCCCTTCTGACACTTATCATACCGCCTACAGCTCCGAACTCATTTCAATTTCCCTTTTTCCTACGTGTGCTCACAGATCCTACTGCATTACGCGCAAAAGTGCGATCATATGTCTCCAAAATACTGCAGACACAAGAACAACTTCATCTGTCTGCGAAATTTTGAGATGTCACTTACAATTTTCGATTCTCCCTTTTCCAATTATTTTGCGAACTTTCGATGCCTGTAACAAAGGGAATTCAAAGATACCCAAAATATTTTCCTCAAATAAACTGAACTGAAGTGAACTGAATAACGAGTGGCATAAGGCTAATCTAATGGAGTGAGGTCATAAATTATTGGAAGAGAAGCATTAGCATTAATACGAAACACGAAAAGAGACCAGCTTCGTGTCACCCGACCCACTGTTATCTAATGGTCGCTTATTGACATTTCTCAGTTCAAGAGATTCTGAATCCTGAAAGAGAAAGAGTATTTTTGTAAAGAATCTCTGAACATTTTTTAACTAAGGTTACAGGTGCTCATTAGACCAAAGAAAGAGGCTATAATATTAAAGGATAAGAAGAAAAAATATGTTAAGGAGTTTTAACGGTTATTCTTTAAGGAAAAATTATGTGATATAAAACCACATGCCTGCACAGCCTTTAAAGAAATTCCATCTATCTGTGGCAATAATGCAAGGTTATTCGTATAACTCACGCCTAGGTCGCGTATTGTGTAGAATTCTAAAAGTGGATTATTTAGAACCAATATGAGTCCAGGAAGTCTGGTGGGGCCAAAACACCTAAAACTACACTTTGATGGAGAAAACTCCATCTGCCAAATTTAATTATGTTTTGACCGTGTAACCAAATCCGAGTAACTTTTTTACACAAATATCAGGAATGTCCTTAGAACATGAATAAACGCACTATCAGCATAAATGAAAATTTGCGAGTTTTGAGAACAGTTATATCATCGTTGATGTAAAGAATGAAGACTAGAGGACACAGGGCCCTGCCTTGAAGAATGCCATTCAAGAGCACATGAAGCTTAGAGTACCTTTTACGTAAAAAGACCTTTTGAATATTGTTATACAAGACGGAACCAATGAAATCAAGAAGAGGAGTCCCCATTCTGACAGCTTCTAGTTTTACCAGAAAACGTTATGCACGACCCCTTATCAAAGGCTTTGCTAAGATCAAAAGAGATAACAAGCACTGGTTGCTGATCATAACGAAGTGAAGGGACCAGGTCCAGAAAGGTTAATTGACCAGTTTCGCATGATATGCCAGGTAGAAGAGCCTGCTGAGTAGAGATCAGAAGCTTATTTTCTAGGCGAAAATCAAAAATGTCACTGAAAATGATCTTTTCGAGAAAGTTTGCTCAAACCGGAGTTTTGTGAACGCCTCCAAGTGATATCCTGACGAGAATTCTGGCAGAAAAATAGAGCTTTTCCATGTGTGTGGAAGAAATCCATTTGGAAGATAAACTGAGAATTCATAGCTACTTTACCGAGGAAAACTGATCACTTGAGCTTTGAAAACCGTTAGTTCCCAAAGAATCTGAGACATTTCCACGACTTTTGAGTTCCTGAAATAATCTTTGGGAGAAATCGACGGTGCTGGGTGCACTGAGTGAATGCGGATTAAATGGCAGAACGAGTTCAGATCACATGGCGAGGTGCTTTGAAAAAATGCACTAGGAAATTCCGTCTTGTCAATGTCGTTGAAGTTATGTCTTCATTTAGCAATGAGGGAGGTTCATGAACATTCTTAGAGGAGGACTGACAACGGAAAGGTTTTGCGGCGGCTTTCACTGGGTGAAGGCCACTGAGTGTCACGGTGCCATCTGACGGTCGCCCTTAATGCGAACCTTGGAGGCTGATTCAAAAATCTCTATAATCCTTAGACGCACGGATAAAGCGCAGCTGCCTCCTCAATTCATCTAGTACATGCAAAAGAAATTTAGGAAATGTGAAAGCAAAAGAGAAGTGCGTGCAGATTCTTGCTAGCAAAATTCCAGGATGCCACGAGAAACTACCGACATGAAGTTACAAAGACTTTCTGCATCATTCACAGAGAAGAAATTACATATGGACAGTGATTTAGGAAGCTGTTAATTAATTTGATATCTGCGAGGTCAAAATCTTGGTAGGAAATAATAGTATAATTCTTTTTGGAGGAGGCATATGACATGCATCAGTGAATTAACTCTTGATCCCTTTGGAAGAGGCTGCTCTTGAAGTCAACAAACAGGCGAGCAATGTATTTTATAGAAATCGGATCTAGGGTACGATTACCTCTTGATGGGGAGCGGAATAGCTGAGATCAGTTGGAAACATTAATGATATCTAGAAAGGCCGAAATGTAGGCCGTTGGTAACCCGTTCCTTCGGAATTCGTGAAACGTAATAAAGCTCTTTTCCCAGCGATCGCATGTACATCTTATCTAAGGCACCCCTTAGCACGATATTTCGATAAAGAGTTAAGGGTGGGATTATAATTGCCCCCACATGGACTCAGACGAATGTTCGCCAGTGTAGCGCTTTTCATGGATTCTGGCACATGGGCATGATACTGATTTTTCCTCTGACGTTGGGTTCTCGTGACATACTAGATTCCACCTGGTAATTTAACAGTCATTGCCCTATTACTGTGTTTTGTACACACAATATGTGCTTTCGTTTCCGTTTTCAGACTGTTGAAGGCTTTCTCTAACTGAGTTTGCCTTGACATGGAATGGAATGATGGAATTAACTGCGAACGCTTCTTATAGTTTCTTACAGGTGTTTGGAGGTTCTCACCGTTTTTAATTTTCATAGTGTTAGATAATTTGGTAGGTTTCATTACCACACCAGTTAATGAAGGTTGACGCAATTTGTTGGCCCAAAATAGAGTGCCTCCTTATTCCACGGAAATGTTTTGCCTGGAGTCGCCCCTCTAGACGTAACACGCTTCCTCTTCCAGGTTGGCCTCGAGTTTCTCACAAAGATGTCTTCCTTATAAGGATATTCGTTGCCTTTCGTTTGGAGAGTGCATAGCATATGGAAGAATATATTTGATGTCTTCCATAATACCCACAATGATGTCAGTCAGTGAGCCTTGCTTCTCTTCGAAAACGTGGACTCGCAGGTCTCCACAGTCGACACAATAACAGGCTAACATGGAATCCATCCAATCTATTGCAAAAATGTATGTGTCTGATACCAGTAAACGTGTCCTTGTTTCCTATGGTGTAAATAAATAAACCAATTTATTAATCTCCTGGAGTCTACTGTTTTTCAACACCATTGAATCGAATGATCCCACCGGTATTTGTTTGGAAAAGAATTTTAATGAATTAAGAAGCATTCTCAGCTGCTGTGCCGCAGTTAGCAAATTATTTACTCGTTGGCGCATCGTGTGCTCGGGGTGTAGTGGTTAACGCAAAGTTCTTCTTTATCTGTGGTCCCGGGTTTGAATTAAATCTTTGGTAATTGTGCCTGATGCTAGTACACGGGTCCTTATTTCCTGTTCAGTCTAGAATTTAGAATTTATATTTGGTGAGCACCGGCAAGGCACTGCCTAAGCAAACATTAGTAACGAAATAAAGTTATGACAATGTGTGCAGATAAAATGTACAAATACATAATTTGTCCTCCTATGTCAACAGTAAGTGATGTTTAAAAATTAATGGTGAACTAGAAAAAATTGGCAGTGAATAAAATACTCCTTCCACAAAAATGGACGCAGAGTCAATAAGCCTTCATTTTTGAATAGATTTTAAGAGAAAATACTGCTTAGTAAAAAATGGTCAGGTGGTAGAGTAGGGTAATACGGTAGTAGCATTTCAGAATGAGATAATGAAACGTCGAGGTGATTCGTTCTTGATCACTAAGGCATATGAAACAAAATCTCACAAAAATGCGTCAATGATTTTAAGTCCTCAGCATCTTAGGATCCAGAATTGAATTCTTATGGTGGAAAGTATCCAAAGAAACGATAGCATTTTAGACTGTGGACCACGGAATGTGTACGTCCGAATGACGTCATCGTTTGGATGACTGGTGATATAAGGAGACATCATAGCTTATGGGCGACTCGAGGTAGCGAAAATATAGTTTCAAAAGAGTCACTTAAATTCCCGATGGTCCTTTCTCCGAGTAATGGGGAAAGCTACTGGGAAAAGATGAGGAATCCATGCCACTAAGTAACCATAAAGTAGACACTACTTGTCCAGGTTTGGTGTTCACTGCGTCCAGTGACGCCGGATAGAAAGGTAAAGTGAGATAGAAGAGCGAACTAATTTTAAATGTGTGTGGAGAAAGTTCAAGGTTTTTTATGCTTGTGTTGTGTTACATTACGCGATGTCTAGTGGTCCATTGTGCATGGAGCTTTGCGTGGCATGTCCAATCCTTGCGTGAGCAGCGGCGACTAACTAAAAATGCCTGTTTTTGGCCAAATTTATTTGGTCAAGTGGATGTAGATTTGCGAGTCTCAAACCACTCGTGGCGTAGGTGCATGAATGCGAGGCAGTGGGCTCTTTCTCTTTGCGGGAGTTTTTTTCATTGCTTCGTTCTCAGCTCAAAATTTGTTTTCTTAAAATTGTAAAACTATTGTTTTTAAACAACAACTCTCCGGCAGACGTGACAAATACTTACTATTAACAAAACTAATGATCACTACTCAATTCTGCTGCGTATTGGCGATATTCACAGAACACCAATATGCCCATTGCCAATATTTTACCTTTAAGTCCGCCTTATGTAGAGAGTGCCTTGTGGGCACTTAAAATAAAAACATTTTAATATTAAAATTTGTAGGGTATAGCAACATTTGCTGTCTGTCACACATATTTGGTAGCGATAAAGCATTTATTGCTATTAAGGGTTTTACGCTACGATTATATGATAACCAGTGAAGGTAATTTGTTTGTTTTGGCCGCATTGAAGTCAAAAAGTGTGTCACACACAGCGAAATAAGGGTAATCTTCCAAAGTGTGAAAACGTAGTCCAGCCAGTCTAAATAAGAGAAATATAACATCAACGTCAACTATGGAGGCTTTTGGGCAAGAACGGCTTAGCAAAAAATTTATGTATGCTGATATCCTTGTACACGCACACGAAGGGCAAACGATAGGGACAAAATGCTTTGGCATTTCTCAGAGGTAACGTTACGCATGGGCATCACGCATCATCTGAAAGTGCTAATGCGTACCAGGAAACGTATATTAAAGACCCTCGGCCCGCCAGTGCATAATCAAGTGCAGTAAATCCCATTGTATACCATAAACGTTTTACCAGTATACAGGGCTGATAAGACGATAACTCGGCTCGCTATTTCTGGAGCAAAAACTTTAAGTTGGAGTGGCAACCCGCTATCTTATGTCGTTACTTCGATGTCACCTTCGCGAACATGTGGTAAGTGTAGCTGTAAACAATGAAATAGAGCGGAAACTGTTAGAGGCGTGACTATCCGACAAGAAATCAATCATAAACACTTCGAGCTGCACCCCTGTTATTAAGCACAACACAGAACAGCCTGATGGAGCACGACTTTCCTAAGAAGGACGCAAGCCGTCGCCAGGCCGTTATGAAGACCGCGCGAAATGGACCTAGTTGCGGATATTAAACATCGCCTTGCATTATTGTGCGACTGAAAACGACCTTCAATTGTTGAATCTGATGACGGACTGCTGTCCAATTTCAAACGTGCAGACTTATAAATATACCTTTTCGACATTGTCTCTTATTTTGCATATGCAAAGTTTAAGCACATGTCTAATTACAGCGTTGTTCCAGAAACTGTGAAGATTAAGCAACTCAGCTTCATGCAAAAGCACTGATGACACAGATTCTGTTTGACACTAAGAAGGATGTTCTTAATAAAATAAAATGTCCAGGTGTTTTTAGCATCAAATTCTCCGCGGTCCCTCATCAGGTATGTTTAATTTCTTAATGAAAACTTGCAGGTAAAAATGGAAATAACAAATGGACGAATTTAAGTAGCCGCAAAACACAACTATTCATGTCGTCCCACATGTGAACGGAGGCAGTTAATCCTACAACCCTAGAGCCCCTCGTTGTTATTTAAGAGTGCTATGAAATAGAATGGAGAACCATTTCTTGTTAAATACCTTTACCAAGTTTTCCCTATATTTTTAATAAAATGTCATGTTTTTAAGTGTTAATCAAGTCGGCCACCGAATTTGATGAGCCCAGCCAAAAACCTCAAAAAAATATCACACCCACTACATGAAAATTACCGCTTCATAATGCTTTTCTTTGAGCTCTAATACGAAAGTTAACTGCCACATATGGCCCTTTCAAGTTCTTCTGGCTTCTTGTTAGTGGTTATCCACAATTTTATCAGTCTCAAACTCTCCTTTGCATACAACTCGACTGTGTAGGATGTATTATTATAAAATCTTTCTGTTGAGCACTTGGGGGGAGAAAGTATTTTTTAGGATTACGATACTTCTTAAGAAAGACTGCTATGGTGTTATTATTTATATAAATTAGCGGCAAATATAGAACATTTTTTTTTAACTTTAAAGTATATAATATTTGTGTTTAACTTTTCCACTCCCAGTTATATAAGTCAACCCGAACTGCGAAATTATTTGAGCCAGCTTTCTAAATGCTGTCGGCGAGTGTTTTGGTGGTACTACTTTCATTCATTTTTGCAGGTTAGTGCACAAAATATTGATAAATGTGTCAGGTTTTGGAGACTTCTGCACATAAGTTGTAGTAAATATTTTCTATTGTATATGTACTTAGTTATTTATATTTTTCCAGAGTATAAGCTCTCCGTATAAATATCTGAATGAACTCATTATTAAAATGTGAAGAACTTACCCAGGTAATATCTACGCCATGTAAAAATTAACTTTAAAATACAAATACTGTGTTATTTTTAAATTTCAGCAAATTTTAAATTGAAGTGAATGCTTAAACTATCACAGTTGTGAATGTTTAAGCATTCACTAGAATTTACAGTCAGTCTATTTACAAGCAGTCTTATAAACAGTTTTTAAGAACTTGTATTAATATAATGCTTTTGAGACTGTCTGTAAATAGATGTGCGCAGAACATGAGAAACTTGATAATATAATTATCAAATCGATAAGATTTTGAATCTGTAACAAATGTCTGCAGAAATGATTATGAAGGAAACTTTTCTGACATCAAGTTTTTACATTTTTTTTCAAAAATAATCTTAAAAGGCGAAAACTAGCTTGCAAGCTGTAATAACAACTTCTATTAAATAAAATTGACGAAAATAACCCGTGTAGTTTCCGATTTGTCTGAGATAATTGTTGTACATTTACATACATACATTCATCAACAATCAATTATGGCTAAAGTTATAAGCAAATATGAAAAATGTTTGAAGTTTTTATAGAATTGCATCACTTTTACAGGCAAAGCGACCGAGTTCAAACCAACCTCCGTTACATTTTCATCAACATCGGAAACAGTAACCGTAAAATGGAAAGACCCAACTGATGGACCAGCTTATTTGTATGAGGTTTCGATCGTCGGAGGGGACCTGGATCAGACGGAACTTTTGTATTCAAATGTTTACGAGCACACATTTTCCGAGGGAATTTTACCATCCACAACTTACTCCGTAAAAGTGTTCGCATATAGTCTGACGGGGAATATCGGATTCGAGCATGACACTGTAGAAACATGGCCAGGAAGTAAGCAACATACGATCAAAAAAGAATTTACTCATTTCACATTAAAAGATTACACAACGCATTAAAAATATTACTGAACTGCATGTGTGCTTTCATTTTGCGATGCAGTTTATTATCCAAAATTTAAAGTCAATGTAATAAAAATTATAATTTTTATTATATCGATATATCGACTTTCAGTTTAGAAGAACGAGTAACGCGAATGGCACCTAAAAGCTTGCTACCAATGAAATTTTGTATGTTCCCATAAGAGATGCTCCACTTTTCCAATTATTCAACATTTAATCGTCAAATATTGAGTTCTAGAAATTTCATTAGGTGGAATGCTTACCAAAAACGTAATGCCTTGCAAAACATAATTTTTGATGATGTAAAGAAAAAGTAAAATAAAATTCAGAAATTTAAAGAAAATGTGTAATTCAACATGAACTTTAACTTGAGTACGTGAAATTTTACATATTTGTCCTTTATTTGATACACTATTGCCGTTTTTATCTATGTTTTAAGTTGGGTTTCAGTGCTGAAGTAATTCATAAAAAGACGTCTATATTTTTGGCTGAAGTATTTTATTCAAATTAGTGAGGCCAAATTTATACGTTTGAATGATTATAAGAGTAAAATCATGTGAAAAAACCTTAATTTATTTATTAATTTGTGCTTTTTTATTAAGAAAACGTAGTTCTTTTTATTTTGCATCGCTTCTTGAGTCTTGAAGAAGCCATTGCGAGTAGTCCCAAGCAATAATTTTTAAATTCATAGTAGAGAAAGTGCTATTCCCAGGTGCTATGTCAGAAGAAGTTGGAGCGTTTACTAGTGAACGTGAATTTTCCTTCTTCTTTTGGCTATCTACATTCCATATAAATTTACCAGAAGATTTTACGCAATTATAACATACATGACTTGTATATATCAGCATCCAAATCATTTACATTTAACTTTAACTGCTTATTTCAGTCCCAGGAATGCCAATTATTGATGAATTTGGATTCAAAGCAGAAGAAGACAAATCTGCGATAAGTTTGAGTTGGAGTAAACCCGAATTGAATGGAAATCTTGAAACATACGTTTTAACCGCCTTCTCCGAAGGGAATATAACTAAAAACACAACCTCCGAATTGCGTACTACATTGTTGGGGCCGCTTGGTAATGGATTATATTTTGTGGAACTTTATGCTGTAACAAAACCCAACAATAACGGAAAAGGCGGCGGAAGGGGTCCTACAAATAGGATAGGACCAATTAATATTCCCCCAAGTAAGTTATGCATTCGGATCATGCATTCTATCCGCCAATTATTGCAAATTTATTACAAGAGTTTAGTGAACACATACTCTTGCACTTTTAAAACGTCAAAAATTTAGAAATATTTAAATGGGATAAGTACGCGTGTTCTAAACATTAATATTTACAAGAGTGCTATGGTTTTAAAAAATGAACCAAAGATAGTCAAAAAAAACTATGTATTTGCAAAACGTAGTTATAAAAGAGTTTTTATGCATTTGGCACTATATAGAACTCGCGAATGGATTTTCAGAAAAAAGGAAGATGAATAAAATTTGTCAGATCTGACCATGTTTATCATGTACGCACTTAACATTGCTTTACGGCTTCTTTCTAGTTCAGAGAAATGTTGATCTCATATTATCAAAAATTACAATGGGCACGATTCGCCTTCAATGGGATTTTTCATCAATCAATGCAAACTGTGGTATTTACTCGAACACAATCTACTACAACGATGGAAATCATACTCACAAGGAGATCTTAATTCCAGCTTCACATCAATACATCGTGAAAAATCTTGCTCTCGGTGTACAATACACGTTCATTGTCAGCGCTGATTGCGTAGGGTCAACGGTTGCGCTCACAAAGGAGGTTAAACTTACTCCGGAAGAATATCGTAAGTAAACATCCTAAAGCATTGTTATCCACCTTAGTATTTTTAAATTTTAAATGAGTAACACCCGTGATATATCATTAAAAGATGAAAGCAGCATTCAGTCGTGAACAAAATTCACTTCAAGTTAACGATTTTATTAGACAACTAAGTGAGATAAGGTGATATGCTACTGTGTCCTTATTTATTCCTACAGTAAGCGAACAACCGTTTACCATTTAGCACCGTCAATGCCTCAAAATGTGAAAGCGAATGTTACGGAAAACAGTATTAAAGTCTCCTGGAGTCCACCTGCCTCACCTAATGGCAAACTTGGAGCGTATCGTGTGAGCATCGAGGGCGAGACGACTGAGAGTAAGGAGGAAGAGGGTCTAACGACGAGCTTCGAGGGTCTCAAATCTCTGACAACCTACACAGTCGCCGTCAAAGCTCAAACCACTGCCGGTTATGGACCGGCTGCCGTAATAACAGTTACAACGCTTCCGAATGGTAAGACAGAAGAAATTTGGGTTTTCTCTAAGTTTATGTCTCAGGAAGTGGACGGAAAATTTACTTGAAGGGCAGGTTCATGGTGGCTGTAAAAAATGTTTACAGGATGAGATCATATGTTTTGGACTTTGCCTTACTCGCCTAAGGCAATAATCAAAAGTGTATGAAATATTTTCGCAAATATTCATGAACCGATTCCACTTTGTATCGTAGCAGGAGAAAGTTCCATGGAATTTGAGATTCGAAGGAATCTATCATCCCTTTTTGTAGCATCGTTTTGCATGTTTATTTTTATGTCACTTGGCTGTTCTTGATGAGCTTAATAGATTTGAATAACGGTCCATAACACAATTCTGCGTTCGTCGGTTCAACAACAACATTCATTAGATTTGCAGTCCCCAAAAGCTATTCCTATGACCATTCACTCACTTAAATATATTTAGAGAAATACCGTTATGCTAAAAGACTAGTAATAGACCTTTTACCATCGACGCTTTTTGAATTTCAATATCCGCTTCTTAGGTAAGACGATGCTGTGTATCTTATTCTTTGCAATGGTCATGTGAAATAGGCAGTTATGGAGAAAACCTTCGTTAAACTTCAAAACAGTTAAGATTATGTCAACTTCTGGCATTTAAGTATGCTTACTTCGTTAGACGTATATAAGACATATTAAACGTCATTAAAATAAGCTATTATGTTAACGCATTGAAAGATATTGCTGAAGTTAACTTTCACAGCTAAAATTCATAAATGTGTTTGCGGATGGGCAAGTGAAGGCGTACTTCTTGTCAGTTATTTAATAAATCCAGTGTTAAACTTTCCCTTCCTTTTTGAGCGGTCTTTCCTTCGTCAAGACAAAACAGCCCAAGAACATTTTGGGCCCGAAGGGGGATGTAAAAATTTACCCTCTTTTCCATAGGATTTAATATCAGTCTTTTGACTGTGTTGGGATTTTTTACCAAACTGGTCACGTTTTGATAAAACAGACACAGAAAAATGTCATTGCCAAAGCATAAACTCACGAAAGCTCCAGGTTACGATGTGAACTATTTATTTTCTTAAACAGTGAAAGACTTGCCGAAAGTCCCCAAGAATTTGCAAGCTACTTTGAAGAGTCCAACTGCAGCCTTGGTTACGTGGGAGGAACCAGAAGAGTCTTCTCTACCCGTCACTGACTACTTACTGTCATTCAGACAACCAGGAGGAAATTGGGAATCTGTTAAAATTTATGGCAACACTCTTAAACACTTCCTTACTGGTCTCCAGCCTTCATCTGCCTATGAGCTGGAACTGTGTGCAGTCAGTCAATTAATCAAGGGAGAGCCAGCTAAGACCAATCTCTCAACTCTCGTAGTGGGTAGGTTGTCTTTGGTATAAGTTTAGTTGGTACATTATTTAACCATTGCTTGTTTTCTTCTCACCAATGATGCGATTGATTTTGTCCCATTTTAATCTTCATCAATATTGAAATATAATCAGTAAGCTCGAATCCTATCCATATTTTTTAACTTATTTTGTGTTTTCATTTGAGTTTTAGTCCTCCCTTTTGAAACTGTGGGTAGTCATGTCTTGGGTACAAAATGCACATTATTCAATTTCACGACTGTAATTAAAATGAAAACTATTAAATAAACTGGTTTTTTGTTTAGTGTTTGGCAATAACATAAGTGAAGTAAAAAGACGACTTGCCGAGCATACGTGTGCTTTCGATAACTTCCCTTCAGGCCAGTACAGTTATAGGGAAACGTTGGAACGAAGTAGAAATTAAAAACATGAAATCGATAATATTCGTCCGCTTATGTAAGTTGTTTGAGAGGGTGAGGTTGAGAAGAAACAGTGTGATAAGAAACAGTATGATAAGCACCTATGTATTTAGGCAAAATTATCCATGTAATTATTTTAAAATAAGTTATACGGTAAAGAAATATGACATAGCGCCCTACTGCCTCTAATGAATGCATAACGATCGAAATTTTTTTTTCAATGTTTAATGCGCCAGTTGTAGCAATAGAATAATTTGACAAACGAGTTTAGTTCTTAGTCATGGAACAAACAGAAACTGCTGAGCCCGCGATGCTCTATTGACTATGTCGCAATTGCACGCATTCCTTAAATGTAACTTACAATTAGCTGAAAAACTAAAGAATTTGAATTGACTGAGTGCTATTTCCTCGGAGGTAAAGTGAAGAATAGTTAGAAGAAATGACAAATGTCAGTGATGTATTTATTTTTTTCCTTGGCTGACTAGTATTCACTAATTTGCCAGCCATTTATATCGATGGCGATGCCGAGACTGGCCCCTTTTCCCGGTCAGTTAATGATGTTCCACTCGATGGCTTTAGCGTGTGCCAGACATCCCTGTATTCCAGATCATTCGACAGCTTTTCGTACGTTCATACTAGCAAATAGGATAAGGTAATCACTTTAAGGCAGCGAATTCGGGACGTTGACAATAATGAGTAATGGCCTTGGAGCCTTGGTGGGCATTTCATTTGGCTATGAACTGACTAACGCAGCGATTACTTAACTAAACTAGACTGCATTTGACCTCTTTCGATTTCATGCTTGGCAAACGGCGTAGCTTGTCATCAGGTAAGGTTGAAAGCACTATATGTCCACGATCGCACTTGGCAGTAGTATTTATGCCTTCAGATATAAAAATGCTCTGGCCGGTCCCATGTAGTCAAGGGAAGGCAAATTAGCCAGTAAACACAAACAATGAGATTGATGATGGTTTACATGTTGTAGCTTTATTTTATCAGAGCAAAAGCACCTTCAAGAGAACACAAGTTGCAAGTACCTTTTGCCAAAAACCTCCAAATGTTACAATATGAATGCTTCCTTGTTTCATCTTTTGACTTCAGTGCCGTCTTTGCCGTCCAACATTCGGGCAACTCAGACAAGCGCGGACAAAGTAAGCATCACGTGGGATCTTCCCGCATCTGCGCGAGCCGAGGACGGGGTAGAACTGCTGCTTGTTAAGTCATTTAAGGGAGGCATTTTGCAGGCTACTTCAACAGAACCCACCTCCAGTGGTGTGCTTCCTGTGACTGGAATTGAACCAAACACTGTCATGTCCTTCACTGCACAGGCCATCAGACCCGGACCACTCGGAGGGTTCAGTGAAGTCAAGCAGCTGCCCGATCTCATAACATGGCCAGAACGTATGTCAAGACATTTACTTTTCTAGTGATTTGCTAGTCAGGTTTACTTGCATACTCGTCAACTGAAGTTCTGAAGATGAAATCACAGACATAAATTAAAAATTACCAAGCTAAGGCTTGTAATTCCGCCCACATTTTGCAGGCATTTAGCCATTACCGATTTCCACCTGATGAAACCCACACAATCATATGCGTTGTCACTTTATAGGAGTCATTCGAAACAGCTTTGCAGCTAGCGCTATTAATTGTGCGGTAAAAAGCGTCAAACGGTGTAATGCTGTTTGGGTTTGCACAACTGACATATTGATATTTCTGCTCCAAACACACAGCGTGTTGGCGGGAAACAACGCCATAATTAGCATAAATGTATTACTATTCGTATTAGAGGAATGCTAGCTTATGAAACACAAAGATTTTGACCAGTTTCAGTAATTCAGCTACCGGGGGTTGATTTAAAAAACACTCACTGTTAGAAATGTATCATTCATATGTACGTTTTTGGGAGTATCTCACTCAGAGTGTTTGCTTCCTCCTACGCTAGAATATTGTGCAGATAAGCTGTATTATGATATTTATGATGTATATTTCAAGAGTACCTTGGTAGATATTAACCACGATTGATATTTATCTGATTCCTTCTTCCCTACCCTCTTTTAAAAATGCCTCTTGCATGAAAATTCACTAACACAGTGTTTTTTTCTTTCAGTACCCGCTCCACCAAGTGATCTTAAGTTGCAGGCAACGGGACAAAACAGTTTGCGCGCCACTTGGGCTGAAAGCAGTGATAGGGCTCTTGTCCTGAAGTATCAAATAACAGTAACAGCAGATGGCGTTCGATCAACAGAAACCCTTGAGACAACGGGTACTGAGATTTCGGTGGAAAACCTGGAAATTTACACGGACTATAGCGTGGAGGTCGCGGCAGTCGGTAAACCGAATCAGAATGGCGAGGGATCTGTGGCTGGCAACGCGACAAAGGGCAACGTTAAAACCTGGCCAGGGCGTATGTTTATTACAAATAGCCTATTGCTTACAGGCTATGTATATAAATCTCTACTCGAGTTACCTAATGATACTGAAATTGTAAATAAGTATGTATATACTCTTCATCTCCATGAACGTGGATGTTGCAACGAGAATGTTCAATTTTCAAATGCCTTGAAATAATACTTGCAATTTAAAGTTTCAACCGTCACACCAGTGAGATTAAGGAGAATTATCATGATGTCAATGTAGGCAGAACTGTAGGGGAGGCATCGTCGGCTAATTTTTATATTACACTTTATCTAACTACGTAAACGTCGTTTAGCCAAGTACAAAATCAAATGTACCAATGATCCATAAGTGGTGTTTAGAAGCATTTAGCAATTCTTTTTCGAGAACAAGTGAAAAAATGTGTAAGATGAGTTAAGCTCCATTCTTGCGATTGGAGCATAAAACAGTAATCAAAAGGTACCGGTAAACCTGCCATGACTTCGTTTCTTATGATTTAGACCAACCGAAGCCAGCTCACTGATTAACGTTACTATTACTACTACTACTACTACTACTACTACTACTACTACTACCACTACTACTACTACTACTACTACTACTACTACTACTACTACTACTACTATTTACTACTACTACTACTACTACTACTACTACTCCTACTACTACTACTACTAATACTACTACTACTACTACTACTACTACTACTACTACTACTACTACTACTAATACTTCGACTACTACTACTACTACTACTACTAGTAATATTACTACGACTACTACATCCACCACTAGTACTTTTATTAATACTACTACTACTACTACTACTACTATTTCCGCTAATACGACTACTACTACGATTACAACTACTAATAATAATACTACTATTACTACTATGACAGCTATGACTCCCTCTACTACTATTTATACCAATAATAATACTGCTACTACTACTACTACCACTACTACTACTAAGAATATTATTAAATCTTGTTCAATTACTGCTGCTATTTTTGGTAGTCACAACCGATCCTTTGATCTGCTAGATTAAAGTTCATTTCTGATACACACAGTGGAGAACCGGTATTGGTGTTTCCATGAAAAATTGCTATAAAACGCGGGCATTTTATTGTAATGTTGCACCCTAAATTTCAAAAAGCGACATTTGTAGGTACTAGATGGAAGTGCTACACGTTCTACGTACTTTAAGTACGTGACTTTTGAGCTGCACAAAGGTCAATCTTGGTCTCTATTAGAACAATACTTAATATGCAAAGCCATTTAGCCCGCATAGCATACTATCGTATGCTAATGAAATTGATTTTCGTCCACGAATATAGCCGGAGGAATTCCATCGGATGTCCAGGGTGATGCAGACGAAAAAAGCATTACGGTCACCTGGAAGCGGCCCGAAGGACGTCCTACGGGCGAAGTAAACTACTATGAAGTAACGGTCAAGAACAAGGCTGGTACCGAAATCAACAGCAAGACACCAGTCCATGGGCAATCATTAACGGTCCAGAATTTGGATCCTCTCACAATGTACACAGTCGAAGTTCGTACTCAAAATAAACCACAGGAAGGCACTGAAAACGGCGGTGGTCTCGGCGATCCAGCGGTCGTGGAGGTTGAAACCTGGCCGGGTGGTAAGAACTCTTTTCTTGATTATTATTATCATATTTTATGGCATCTTCAGTGGTTAACTTCAGGTGGGACTAGAAAATACTTTATAACGCGTATATTGCTATCTAAAAGAAGATGCGCAGGGTTTTTACAAGCAGGAAAGAATGCAGTCAGCAGTCAACACATTTTTAACATAAGTTCCAACAGGTAGCAGGTTTCTGGTCTTATAATGTTCGATTTGACTCCACTCAACTGACGCGTTGGCAGCATTGCGCCTCTTCATCGAGGACTGGCCGAAATAGGAAAGTGTAGTGTTTCCTATGCCACTTATCAAACTTGGAGCGCTGCACAATGCGAAAACCGGTTTTAATTTCATTTAAATCCTGCTTACTTTGTACTCAGGATTTTTTGATCGTCCCCTGGTGAGTGCTACTTTTGAACCTCAGAGCAGTCAGCGGATTCTTAGCGTGTATTGGTCCTATTTCTCTGCAGGTTCACTCGAGCCAACTAATGGAAAAGTGGAATTATTAGCACCTTTGTTGATAAAGGTGTCTTGGTCGCCACCGGAAGGCCTAATCGGTACTGTTGAGGCATATCATGTTCTGGCCAAGCGAAATGAGGAGACAGTTCGCTCTGAAGAGGTATCAGGCACGACAACGAGTCTACATTTGACCCAATTAGAGGCCAGCGTCATGTACAAAATCTTCATTCAGGCAAAGATTGCACCCAACAGTCAGGGCAAGGGTGGTCGCCTTGGTCCTGACGTCTTCATCGATGAAATCACAACTGGCACAAGTAAGTCGTTGAGTTCTGAATCACTTTTTTAATTTCATGGTTCATACAGCCCATACATTCTGTCGCTTATAAGAAGTAGATAGGTTTCCACGATGTTTTTTAAAAAAAATCAGATAAACACTAGTCATTTAAAAAGATTTCTCTTGGCAGTTTAAATGCTCTCAGAAGTTTTCACCTTAATAAACTATCTGTATAAAATTTGCAATCGGTAGGTGCGAGGATTGCTTGATGACGCAGAAGTCATAACGTCTCCTGTTTCGCTTTTTACTCACACAACAGTAAGGGACTTTTAGATTGGGCTCTATCCTGGAAACGGTGTATGGGCAGATGCATCTATATTTCGTTCCAAGAATATATATATTTTCAGCGAATAGCCATGTTAAATTTCAATTTTAGCGAACGTGTTTATCCGATCATTAATCCTAAGTTACGTACATTAATATAAGTGAGGCTTCAGTGGCAATAAGCAGTATGTAAGTTGAGGAAGTTCAGATGACGGATTAATTATAGATAACTTCCGTCATGAGCTAAGGGAGGGAAAAGAACAATATCTGGCGATGAATTATGGCTCTCATTCGTCACTGTAACGAGACGTGGCAGGAGGTTGAAACAAACAAACATATATATATATATATATATATATATATATATATATATATATATGACAGCTGCCTCTGCCATCGCAAGTATTCAGTAACGCAAGAATTCGGAGTGTCTCTCCGGCCACTTAACGAGAACGGGGAAGGCTTGTTTGATGTCCACACGCTATCCGATATCAATCAAGTGGGCTAAAAATTGCGCTGTAGGTGGACATTTTTATGCTTTTATTGAGTCAGACAGGGCAGTGCTCTCGCATCACTTAATCAGCCACCATGTTACTTTACATGCCTGAGGAGGAATAATCGCAGACGAAAGTTTACCAAGCCTGACTTGCCAATACAAACGAAAATGTAAGTCACAGGAAAAAATTGAGAATAAGCTGCGATCACGGGGATAAGAGCTTTATTCGCCTGACGTTTCTGATACGACTCGAACCCAGTATCAGATAGGGTATTTCTTACACAGGGAGTTGCAGTATTTATAGGACGCCGTCGCTATGCTACTGTACGCTTACGGCAATTAACAGCTCCCCCCTTCAGCGATGACGACTGCGCTCTGGTGCCTTGTCTGATGTCCGGCATGTGGGTCGCTATCCGCTGAAATTTTGGAGAACGAATTCTGCAAGCTGTTTAATCCAACGTCATTCAGAAACGACAAACTGGTGCACAACCTGTCGTCAAAGGATCTGATGAAAGAGCAAGTACAGGTGGTACGACACGAAGCCTCTTTCAACACAGCTGATGTCAAACATGTTTACGTGAGTGTGGCAGTGGAATTGGCCATCAATCTGACAGAACCGACGGAGGAGACGAAGAACCTTATCCAACACCAGATGTTGTCCCTCCTAATGGCTCATCAACCGCGCGAAATACGCCCTTAGGTCGGATGTGATGCATTAAGGAGACTCAAAGCCGACAGAGATATCATCATCTTGCCCGCGGACAAGTGGCATTCCAACTTCCTATTGGACAGAACAGACTACCTTCACAAAGCCAACGCCTAACTGGAGGATCACCAGTTAGATGTCCCATTCGGAACAAACCCCGTAAACACGCAGACGAAAGTTTACCAAGCCTGACTTTCCGATACAAGTGAAAATGCAAGTCACAGGCAGTAATTGAGAAGGAGTAGGTGCGATCACTGGGACAAGAGATTTATTCACCTGATGTAAAGCACCTTCCCGAAGCAGTAATTTTCAACTAAAATGCTTTTGATAGAATTCTGCCAATGGAAAAGTAGTATTCCTGCGAATCATGGTTTATCTCATATAATTTTCAAAATCTGCGCGTTATGCTTTGATAAGGATGTACTTAAAAAGTTAACCATAACACCGCCATATCTGGGGACTGACTCGTTTGATCGTCCGAAGGTCTATCTCTACTTGGTTAAAGATTCGAAATGCTTTAGAGCAATTCTAAGACACCGAAGACAACAAACAAACACGAGGTTTTCGAGAAGAATGAAACGAGGAATGCAAAAAGATCAAAGACGTCAGAATTTTAGAGTTCAATTTTGGATGACAATGTTAAGAACAGCTAAACGCCTAAAGCCTCCGTTTTCTATCATTTGTAGCCCTCTGAAATTCGCAGTATTTACATAAACCCATAAAATTATTAATTATTTTTAACTTCCGTTAGGGAAATCTCTAATGGATTACTAAATTTATGCAATTTAATCAAGAAGCGTGACCTTTAACTTATGCGGAATGATGCGTACAATCAGTATCCGGTTAAAGTACAAGCTGGTTGCATTGGAAACTATCTGCATAATACTTTAAAACTTCCATCTATATAGGTAAACCTGCTTACCAATGCTACTTTCCTGATTTGGAAAGCAAAATATTTTAATAATTTACGTCAAATTCAAAATGAAGACAAAGTTTACGCGGCAACTAAAGCACCATTTGTGTTGCATTAGCACGGCTTGCAGATTAAGAAATATCGCCGCCATCCGCCTGACGCTTAAAGATCCATTCAACTATTTTGCGCACTTAATTCCAGTTTGAATCTAATGAATCATAATATATTCACTTTTGGAGAAGTAAATTCATGCACTGCCAAAATATTTTGAAATTCGTTGCAAAAAGAAGAAAGCAGCTGGCGGTGAGTACTTCAATCTTGTTTTATGCCATCATCGGGAAGTCCTATAACGTGATCAAAGCAGAAACAGGTGGCGGATCACTCACAAAATGTGCCTCATACTTTTATAACTTGATATGATTACAGCTCGCTTTAGTTCAAGCTTGTGCTTTTATTCAGCTGGCGGTGGAGACGATCTCCCCAGCGCAAGTGGTCTCAGCGGAGGAGCCATTGCTGGCATCGTGATTGGCGTCCTTATTGCAGTCATCCTCGTGATTCTGATCATCGTCTTAATAACAAGACGAAGAAGTCAGAACGCGATGATTGATGACTTCCAGTGGTCGGAAGGAACAGGCCTAAGCTACTTCCGTGATGACATTGAGATGCAAAGCATTGGAGGGTACGTATTTGCCTGATCGTTTTTATCCTCCGATTCGAAATTTCTCACAATTTGTGGGTATCAGTGAGCTCTCTGCATTATGACCTTGTGGCGTGTAGAGTGCATCCCAAAAAACCAGATTTTTAATGTTCGTAGTTCAATGAGTACGTTTAGTCTGCGGGAAAATCTTTTATAATGAAAATGAAAAAGAATCGATCTACTACGAGAATTGAAGATTAACTTTCGGTTTTTAAAAATATAGAAAATTATTTAGACTTTGTTGTGTGTTTGTTCATGAATTTCAGCCTTTGACTATATTCGCAAAGGTTTTTGTATTTCGCCGATTACTACTAATTCCACCTTTATTTTCTTGTTGTTTTAGTGACCTGGAGTCGATTTTGTAATGGAACAAACGACCGGCAAACGCTTCAAGCAAAGAGCTTATTTTTAGCACATGCCTTAGTGAGATTAAAACTTGCAACTGAAAAATCCCATCGATACTTTTTGTGCTTTAGTCCGCTTTTGTGGTACCAATTTTGTTTTTTTGAAAATAAAACTGCCTGAGGAATGGTATTTTTAAAAGTTGGTTGGGAAAATTTACTGGCGAATAATCAAACATTAATCGTTATATAAAAAATCATTATCCGCTAAAATGAATACGTGTTCTCATGGAAAATGGAGAGGGCCACCGTTTGACGAAAATGTAGAATAAATAAATACTTTTTCTCGAGTAATTGCACAGTGAGAAGTAAAAAAAGGGAGAAATGGTTTTAAGGTTGATCAAGCCGATGCTGTTAAAAAAGGAGAAAAGGTTTTGAAGTTGATCGAGCCGATGCTGTTATAAAGATTTATAAGCAACTTACAGTAGCTAATCTAGGCCATGCAACGCTATCCGAAATTATGAAGTCGATGTTTGAATTCTGAAGGGATTGCTTATGTGAATATTGAGTATTGAATAAGTCATAGTTTAATTCTTTCAGTCACGCCAGATTGCTGGTCGCCTGCAAAGGTAAACCGGAATTCTTCAGAATATATGAATTAAGTTACTGTTGTTTGTGGATTTTCAATAAAACATTATGTCTTTTAAAACTGTCATTTTCAAAAATCTCTTTCCAGCGATTACCAAAATGAAGGAATCCTGCGGTTAAATAAGTTCACGGCCTATTACAATATCCTGTTGAAAGACCTAGACCATCCTTAGAAAATAACAGGATACTGCACTCATATGATTTTCTTTATGTAAACAGGCTGTTTATTATAGCACGCCAAATCCATCGATGATTGTTGTTCATGAAATAAACCCTTCATCTACAATAGAAGAGTGGATATCTACCGATTTTGTTTGAGTGCAAAACAAACTATTTTACACAGCCATCTAATTGTTGGACAAAGTAAGTGTCCAATATCATTGTTAATTGACAGCCTGTCTAAATAAATTATTCGTTGAGGTCGTCCTCTTCAACGAACACGTGTTTTATTAACCCTTATCCGATTTCACTTGAGCCAATATCTATGATTGCATTTCCATCAGTTATCTAGCTATTCACTCTAGTTTTCCAATACCCAATTCATGCAGTAGGTATGCCTTTTTATCTTTATTGTAATTTTTATTAGTTTTATTGACTAGCCTACTTTTATTAACTTGAACTAGTTGTCATTTTTTGCTGCACCTAACAGGGTTATAACCCTTCAAAATGAAACATGGTTGCCACAACAAGTCACAATTACTTTTTTGCTCTGCTTGAAGTCGCTATAAATGCATCCACCCAGAAAATTCTGATCAACAATATAAAAAGGCTTATGCACTCTCTGAATTTATAGAATCCTCAATTTTATTCCTTTAATCAATTAAATGTTAGTAAAGTGTAAACCAAAAAATTAAAGAAACTTTATTTCGCCTAGTGCAATCACTCTCATACCTATAGCGTAAAAACCCTAATATAGGATTTCAAGTAAGTACCCAGGCATGGCGTATTTGGCTCACGAAAATTTCTGAAAAATATTTTTACGATCTAACAACGCGCAATACAGATTTCACATTGCGTGTTTAAATATTTTGATGCATATATCCTTTTTCCATGTGTCCGAAACGCAGAAGGAATAATATTTCCTTTGGATGCCCAGAAAGTAACGTTGATCTATGCACCTAAAACCTCCAAAACTTTCCTGTATATTTTCACACAGCTATGTCAATCACACCGAACATCTACAAGAAACGTAGAGAATAGTATTATGTTTGTCGATTAATATAAAATTGTAAGTTAAATTAAGTTATCTTTCCTTTTTAGTAACCGATTGCTAATAAGCGGCTAAAGAAACATCAATTGTATTTGTTCTATGTAAGGCGCCCATTCGCGTGGATTTATGTCATTGAGAATGTGTTGCTTAGCAGCATTGCATCGTTCCACATCAAAAGTTAACAAAATGCCATAGAGATGTTTTAATGTCCTCATATTTCGTCCTTTCTTTAAGGTTAACCTTTAATCAAAGCAACTTTTACTATTCCACCTTTTACGTTCTTAACACGTCTGTGTGGATAGCTGTTGTGGATTCACGGAGTATTTAGTGAGTTTTCGTAACGTTTTAGGTAAACAACCTTATTTTAATGCTTGATCTCGGTTTACAGAGGATCTACACGTATTTCACGTGGGTTGCGGTGCCTACAGTTCCCTTAGTTTGTATCTGCAGATTAACAGCCTGTTTTGACTTAGTCCAAATTAAATGCTCTAAGAATCAAATTGTCCGAAAATTGCAAGCCAAAGTAAGCAAGACTTAAACTCGCGCTGTTAGCTATCTACGTTTTAAGGAAAAGCTTCCGAAGTAATATCTGTAGGCAATAGAACATTTCATCAAATATTTTAATTACCGGTCTTGAACAATTCAACAAATAATTGAAGACAAAATAATCTCTACATTCACTCGAACGAAAGACAAACTGCCGCATGTGAAATTCGATTGCACATTTGTGCCAAGTTTGCGCCCTTAAAAGCTCTATAGACTGTTCTGATATAATTAATTCTGCTCACCTCTGCGTTGTTTCATAAAAGTCGCACTAAATCATACGCAGTTAATTGTAACTAATACAGATTCATCTCTCGCAGCTCATGTATTTCAGGCATTAGAAACGCGACATTTATTTACTTGAAGGTCTACAAAAAGCAAGAATATTTATTGTGTTAATCTGTGTACGTTAAAAAAGTTTGCAGAGCATTTTTGCGTAGTCGCTTTTGACAGCCTAGTTGGCAACGTAAAATGAACCTGCCAAGAGATGCAACATGACCAGATTGGAGCACGCATAAATCTGTTGTTTCTTTAAAGTTTACGGCTAGCTTATATAGCCAATGGGGAGTAGGAGAGGATAGGAATTGGCCAACAACTTCCAGGCAATTTAGAGTTAAGGTTTAGGGTAAGACGAATGTTAGAGGTAAATGTATTGCCCAGGGTTAAGGGTTTGGGCTAAGGCCATTGTTAGAGATAGAAGACCTTAAAATTTATCGCTCCTTCAGTTTAAGTTGAACATTATACTTATTAAATGGGGAAGGTCTTCCATCATGTTTTCATGACCTGACATGGGGTCCGTATGAGTTCTTTCGACTGTTTGGCCAAACATCTGGGTAAAAATCCAACATCCGGAAGATCAGAGACATGAAAGCGGTATATTGTGCATCTTGATAGTCATCGGAAACAGCTACGGACATTGAAATATACACCATTCTAAGGATCAGTCTGTGGCAGGACCATAATCCAGCTGGTCAAGCTGTCACTTTTTAGTGTTTTGGAAAGGAAGCCCGCCTGTTTACTGCTGAACATTCAATGATGGAGGTTGGAGGGTAAAAACCGTTTTCCCGTCTAAACTCTCTTCGTGACAAGCATATTGGAATAGCAGTTTACAGTCCGGATTTCAGTATTTTGAGAACCTTCTCTACAGCTTGTTGTCCGCTGTTTTTAAAGTAATTCAGTTCGATAGCAGCAAAGGCAGTGCTTTCACCTTAACTCATGTTAAATATCACAAACTAGTCGTTAGCTCAAAAAAATCCTTGACAGTATGCTGCATCCTGTTTATGACTTGAATTCAGTGATTGCCATTAAAATGTTATAATAAATACAGCAACATAGACTCAGCGAAATTATTCTAAATATCGTTCAGGAATTTCCGTCAACCGAAGTGTTGGTTGCCTGTTCGTGAATTTTGCCACCCTACGGTGCTGTTTAAATTTCGGCAGCCAATAAATCGGTGTTCAGTTATTTCTGTTTGGATATATATATATATATATATATATATATATATATATATGATAGTGTGGGGCTCACCGATCTGCTTAATGAACGTGCATGTTCCGTTGTGCCCTGGAGCTCAGACTAGAGCCCTCGCAGGCGGTCGCATAGCGACGTGTAGCATATGATGGAATGGAACCGACAAAGACAAGTGTGATATAGGCAGAATTATATATATATATATATTATTCTGCCTATATCACTAGCCATTACGGGTAATGACGAGGGTCTAGAATAAGCGTCAAAAAACATCGGGACGAGTAAGTCTTGTAACTGATCTGTGAGCACCCATCTATCACTGTCAATACTCCCGATTGAAACTGACCAGACAATGAGCTCGTGGCGTAAAGGGTTAGAGCGTTTGGCTTCTAACCAACAGGTCGCGAATCCAGGCCTCGTGGGCCACAACGGCTGGGGTTTGGTTATGGCTAACGTTTGACAGGTAATTAGCCAGAACTGCTCATTTTAGTCGCCCTAGGTTTTGTTGCTACTGTCACTCTGCCTATATCACTAACCGCTGTGCGGATGCACGGGGCTCTAGAGTGAGCCCAAACGCACAGCGGGATAAGTGCATCCCGTAACCGATCAATTTACGCTCATATACCATATTTATATTTATATGCATTTGCGGCAGGTTTACGGGATGTATTGGTTGTTCTAACTGACCTGCAGAAGTCCTTATAAAGCCCTTATAAATTGAAGTACTTATAAAGTCCTTATAAACGTTTTTCGAACTCATTGTGTCCTCACTCGCCTTGAAGAATTACAAAATAAACCATTTTGCTTGCAAAACGAACGCCAGCCCCACCGATAGGGTGTGGTGGTGCCTTTAAGAGGAGACACACCTTGGAATGCTTACTCAGCTTTATCTGTCAGAAGAATACCACCCTATTTGGAGCATTGGCGTAGCAGTATGCTGCCAACGTTTGAACTACATATCACTTTGTCTGAACGCACAGTAGATGAAACACAGCACCCTAGGCGAAAACTAATGGATATCAACCCAAAAGATTTCATTAAAAATTCATTTGTTTTGAAGCCTTTATAACATGCAAAAGGACTACGGTTCATTAAAAATAAAACTATTAGGTTTTCTTTCATTTAGGCTAACAGTCGCTGTTGCATAGGTGAACCTAATTGACTAGATATAGAGCAACTGTAAAACTAGGACAAACACATTTTTAAACTTCACACTTGCTCTGAAAAGCACCAATATTTGGATATCCAACCCGATAAAGTTCGGGTTGGGTTCTGGAGAGAGCCAGTTTTGGTCTACTAAATTCATTCCAGAATCGCTTGCCCTCTGACGAAGCCATACGAAATACGCGCCAAAATGCAAAACATCTCCTATGGTCAGCATGGGTCACTTTGCGTAAAATTACAGGATTAAATAAGTATTCTTTTGCACTAATCATTATCCACACGCTAAACTCTGTCTCCCTGCCCAAATTTTACTGACCGGGCATGACTTCTTATTCCCTGTAATGCCATATTTACTAATCAAATACGAATTTTGTAAACTAGGTGTTCTAAGATGTAAAGAAGCCCTCATGAAAAAGTAATCGCAGTGACCTCTGACTGTGTCCAGCAAAATCATAGTGCTTCACTCCAAAACAGGATACACCCGAAGATGATTAACCAAGACCTCAATGGGCCTATTTCATGGTAGTGCAGGCAAGTTAATCTGCTGGCCATGCAAGGGAACCTGTTGATTGGGTCATGCCTATCATTACTTAAGTGGAAATAGAAAACCTCTTCGTCGAAGATTGCTTTGGAACAGGGCTTTAACTTGGCATTCGAGCGTAATGTTACTTGGTAGTTTCTTCAAGTTAAATGATTCCCGATTTTTTGCATGTTTCGAAAAGAGCTACGATTGGGGTCTTTTGCGGTAAACCTGCTACATACGTATATTTTTTGAGAATTTTTTTCCCGGCAGTTGGCGTTTGATTTCAGTGTCGTCCAGCAAACTGTCCACTATATTAATGAAGAGTCGGTAAAAGAACATTGGTTAACCTCAGGTATACTTACTGGTTACATAGTCGGGATATATCAAATTAAGAGCCAAATGAACAATTTCGAAAAGACGAGGGAGATTGAAATGACCATTTCTGCCTCATAAGCCGTCAAACAGGTAATCCCATCAAACCGCAGGTTGTGCCCCACGCGAGCCTCGAACCCCCAAGCTGTTGCTCAGAAGTCCAACGCTATAACAAATCTTTTATTGACACTTACTACTTATAGCCACTGTAAGGCTGCTGGCGTGGTTCGAGAATGAAACCCTTGGCAAAACGGGAAGAGTGAGTTACGTTAACAAAAGGTGAGCATTAATCAACAAATATCACGTGTTCTGATTTCTAACCTATTTGGCCGGACAATTTTGTCCGCGCTCGGCGTGCTTCATCATTGTTCTACTTAAATACCACGGTTCGATCTGTCCCATGTGGTCATGCTTGTAAGCTAACCTACAACTCATCCTCCAGACAAGAAGGCTACAACGGGTTAATTGATTTATACTTCCAATGAATTTTTTTGGCACCTGTAACTGACTGTCCTAGAGACTGAATTTTGCCATTTTCACGCATGTGGTCTTATCACAGGCTTTGTAAATGGTGCATGCATCAGAAGCAAAAGGATTGATATGATGCAATACAGTAGGAAATCTGTCATTTCAGAATTCTAACGTAGGTCCCAAAAGACGAGGTAACATTCTTTATGCAACTGAGCAGCGAGTGTTAATCGACATTTGTCATCTTGGTCTTTGAGTAGGACCATGCACGCATCAGAAGTGAGTGCTGCATTCAGGTAAGGTTTTTTGACTTTAATATTATTATTTCTGTGTCCTAGTGTTAATCCTAAACCCAACAATAGCTCTTACCTTGTTAACTTTCATAATAACCCAAACGCTCATTATCACATACCTAACCGTCCTATTTTTAACACTTATCCTCCACCAAACGTAATCTTTACCCTGGAATTCAGCGGAAGATCACATGCAAAGCAAAATTTGGTACCTATGTGCTAGTCCCGTGTCCATAAGAATACTTTTACGAGGAGAAAAGTGTAAAAATGCGAAACCCTATTGTCCACAGAGTGCCAATGTGAATGCATGTAATAAAAGTACACTTGAGCAGATTAACGCGAAAGTTGCTTACTCCTTTTTCAACATAACCATCAGAGATAATTTAGAGGTCATAATCTTCTCTTGCTCGTGAAACAACTTAGTTCCTGTTGCTCGTTGGTGTCTGCTAGTAAAATCGATTAAAGGACTCTGGTTGACACACACAGAGTATGAGTGAAATCTTGATAAGAGAGAGGGGAAAATCGTACCAACTGAGAACGTAAATCAGACGCATTCAATTCCCAAACGTCTACTTAATCATAAAGATCATCTACTGCAGCACAAACCAGGCAAAATATAAATTGTGTACTAAAGAGTGGAAGAGTACTACATCGTGAATATAAATCTAGAAAGATGAAGTTACTCAGCACAGTTTGTTCATCCAACGAGAATAACATCCAGTGACATCAGTCAGAGGATATCAAATTCGCCCAAGTGACGTTGGCCAGACAGACCCCGTTAAGGGGATCTCAGGGCAAATAATTTCTCCAAAACAGTGTCCAAAACCCCGCGATAAGCACATAATTCATTCACCCAAACGCATACACCTGTCTGAGGATTTTTTCTTAATGTGGGACTATCCGGCAAACAGTTATTCACCAAATCTACCTACAGTTGCAGGCAGTGAACATGTGAATCAAGCAGACGTCAAAGGAGATCTGGCCTCCAAGGCTGGTCTGACTGTCGACCAAATGCACAAGAGCAACGCCAGGAGCGAAGTTCAACACGGCCCAAATGACGGAGCGGATTCAGTTGACGCATCAATGACCCTGCTTAACTCCTCCACATCGGCATAGAAAGGATGTGTTCTTCCGACAGATATAAAGAACGAACGAATTTGTGTGTGTAGTAGGCATTTTAATCTGTGCGGGCGTGCAGATACTCTCGCTGCAGAAAGTATCACGCAGCAAATGCATCCCTTACAGGAAAGGGTTACACAGTTATTGCAGTTTCACATCTAAGCTAACATTCGCATCTCACATGACCTGCGTTTGGATACTTAAACTGACCCTGGGACAGTGACAGTCATGACACACATGCAGCCTCCCAGGTTGTTTCAAAGATCGACGAACTCCTTGCTTTTCTGAAGCTACCCCTCGCCTCAGTCTTGGTCTAACACTTCATGCGTGCGGGTCAGGACTGGTTTGGTGACACTTGTAGGTTTGAAGATGCCCATTCGGACGAAAGCAGGCAGCCCAAATTGTTTGAACCAAAGTAATTCTCCTAGCGGGGGGAAGATATTAAGGTCGGTAGCTCCGGTATCATTGGAGGAAAGCGCACACCGATCGGATCCGCAAATCCTTCGTCCCGCTGTGCCTCGGGGCTCACTCTTTAGCCCCATCCGCAGTCACAAGGCGTGCTCTCAGCTATTTTGACAGTCGTGCATAAAGACTTGCCCACTGCAATTGGGATTCACCTAGGAAGCTGAGCTTTGTCCAGGACAAATATTGCGAAGTATTTGCATTTTTAGCCGGTTTAAAATCTGCGACAAGTAAATCACTGTTTAATTTCTCTATTGCTTCCGCAATATATTGCCTCTTGAGCTATTGAATAGGATTTTCGGTTAAACAAATGCTGAATTAAAATACGTTTACTTGATAAGCTAGCCTTAATTAAGAGTTCATCATGTAAAAAATTATGGTTTTAATGAAATTGCCTGAAATCGAATTGAGGCTCTAGCAGAGCTGACTCAGTTTACGTAAGCTTTTACTTGCTTGCTTGCAATACAAACATCCGTTTCGGATGTGCACTGGTAGTTATATTTCACCACAAACTACCTCCATAATCCAATGGGCTGTTTGACCAATCTCCACGTATTAGCTGTGGCCATAAACGTTTCCTTTTGTCCATCAGCATGTCGCCCTGACAAAACTGCCGCCATAATATGTTCATTTTACAAAAGATTTCAGTTCTTATTAGAAAAAAAAATGAGAAATAACAGATTTTTTGTGCTTCCTCTCGGCTTGTCGATAAGGTCAATTGACAGTAGCCATTGTTGATATCTTGACTGCATGGTGTGGAATGTATTGTTTTGAATTCAAGCATGTGACGACGTCAACGTGCTCGTAAGTGATTATGTCAAGGACTACTTAAAAGCCTTCCTAAACAGGATGTGAGAGCAGAAACTGCCCTCAAAAGAGATGGATTCGGGCTACTTTCCCGGAAAAGAAGGTTTAATTTTAATGTCAGGGTCATGGTTAAGTTTATAGTAACGTGTAATTCAGGTTAAGGTTTTAGTTAACGGTTTGTAGTAACTTTTTGTTTGACGTTTGGTTAAGGAGTAGAGCTCTGGTTTATATTAGGGCCATTGTAACGGTTAGCAGGCACTTATATTTAGCGTTCATAAATTTATGCGCCGGGCCTCATTCCCGACCTGGACCGTGCGTTCCTAATTGTGTGTTCAGTTGAGGTGGCCATAGAAGTTGTCCTTTGCTATACATCACCATCAGATGCTCTCTAGCTTACGTGTAGGTTTTTGATTTCAGTGCCTAAACAGTTAAACGTTTCAGACGTAGACCTCAAATTTTTCTTGTGACCGACACATTTGCAATGCAGAGAGCCTGGGTGTAGCCATGGTTTACTCTGGCTCCGTCTTTTATTGGGAAGGATAATTGCACTTATGCTGTCAGCTGGAGTACAGAAAACGAACCACCCGTAAAACACACCCCCCGAATATATTTGACTGGCAAGCTACTTGTTATATTCGTACAAGCTCTCAAATTGGCTCCGCAGCTGTCGGACTTTGGAAACGACGGGCCTTACAGCTCTTTCGTCGAATACCTCGGCTACCCAGCGAAAGACGTACTTTCTGCTTTCCACTTTGAAATGACCTGATTGAAATCTAGAGATTTATCAACAATGACGAGTCATTTTACGACTGCTGTTCTAGATCATCTGTGGTCTACAAATATGAGGCAGCGAAACATACACCGTGTTACCAAACGGTTAAGTCAAAAGTCTGCATTGTCATATACCTTCCATTACCTGCTAAATCAACGCAGAATGGCACCACGCACAGGAGCATTGCTCCAGACATGGGTCCCAGCTTTTAGCGAAACAACGACCCTTTCTGCTATTCGGCTTCGTTCGCTAAAAATACTGCTGCAATTTATAATTCTATACGAAACTGTCCACACGCTTACCATTTCTTTCAGTTAGGCAACTATCCGACTGAATCCCTTCGCATATTTCCTAGGCCAAATGGGTATTTTTGAAAAGTCCGTAATCAACAACAATATAGCCATTATTTCGTGGCTTCAATTTGACCTTCTCTGTTATGCACCCATGGGCGACAAAAAGAAGAAAACTGTCTCCCAGTTTTGGCGAATTTACCTATACTCGAGCTAGCTTAAGCAATTTTCATATCCTACAGGAGGGGTGGGAGCCAGCACTGATCACCTTAGGGGCTAACTCCCAAGCCCGGCCAGCGGCCGCATGGCCGCTGGTGATAAAAGTACCATATGTGACCTAGATGAAGGAATTTTCACGTGTTTTTTAAAAGATAATAGGCAAATACTGATCTCATAACACTCGAGATTACAACGAAGTCGAGGATTTCCCGGCCGCTAAACCCAATCTATCTTCATAGGAGACCACGAAGGTAATTTTCAGTGCGTTTGATGTCCGCTTGTGTGCTGGCGTCAATCAGGTGCAAATTAACGCTGAGAATGCAGATAAATCGCTGCAGAAGGTGGCAAATTATGAAATGATGTAGCAATCTCCTTGCGCATGGGGTGGCTGATTGACGAGCTGACGAAATCATACAGTGAATTAGATTTAAAACGACCGATGACGTTTTCACGCAGGTCGCCTGACAAAAACAAAATGCAAAATGACGAACTTATTTTTAAAACAAGATTGAAAGTTCTCAAGAAAGTATCGCGCAAGGGTTTATACAGGCTTTTGTTACTAAATGCCAGATTATGTCACGTGTCTTTGAATTTTAAAAAAGGATGATGGATAAGCCAGCACCATCGGCATTCTCCACATGGCACGTAATAAATAGCGCATACACGCTCTTTGATGAAGAATATAAGAGAAATTGGAGACAATGCTGGTGTGTGGCACGCGTAGATACCCGTCTTAGCTTTTTCAGCGACTGCATCAAATTGGGTTATCAGTCACATGATTGGCTTGCGCAATCGACTGCTTTATGGAAGACTGCGGCCGAAATTCAGATTTTATCCAAAGACGCATCTGCATAACCCTGATTTGTGAATTTATTATTTCATGGCATCTGCTGAATTGGAGGACTGCCAGTCTCAGTCAATTTCAGAAACTCATGGGTTGTTTGAAAAAGACAGCTTCGTAGTATTATTATCATAATCATTTTACTTCGTTACTGATAAATATTATTGCCAATGTGATAGATGACCCCATTATATTGTAGGCTGTTAGATGTGGAATAAGGACGGATCATGTGCATGGCAAACGCAGGTGAGCTGTCTTACTTAGCCGGTAGCGATAGTGCTTTCGCTAAAATTGAATAAATGCACACCAAGTCACCCAGAATCTTCCATTGTCGGCCTCCATGGCCATCTCAACGTTGCTGAAGCACATTTGTGTGAACCCCCAGTTAGGCATCACCGTCTGCACATGTAGTTATGACCCAATCCTCAACGTTAGAATTAAACCTTATGCCATTTATGTATGCAAAAGTTTGAAATAATCAGCATGGGGAAGGCCACGGTGGTGGGTATTCAGGAAACATGTTATAAATCCAAGGAGAAAAATAGCATTTAGAAGAAAATATTGGAAAACCATTTGCATAAAAAATTAGAAATAATTCGTTAGGAACCAAAATGACGATAAAATGCCGATTGCGAAGGAGCAGACGAGATTGTTTGGAAGAGAGCCCTATTTAAGTCGAATTTTGGATTTATGCTCATAACAGTCATCTAAGGTATCATGAGACAGACATCCTCTGATGTGTAAGAGAATGAATTCAAGCACAAAGGCAAGGCGTCATGTGAATCCTTTTCATCTTCGAGTGATCGATTTAAGTGTTGCTTCTATCGGCAAAGTACAGATATTTTGGGCACAGAACGAGAATTAAGCTCAAATTTTACAGATAATTGCGTAAAAAGCCGAATATAGGATTCTGGCGTTTTAAGGATTGACTCAAATAAAAAAGTAGTCCTTGAGGAAGGTACAAATTATAACAATGTATAAGTCGTCACAAATACAATGAAATTGCGAAGGTTAGGTCCATTCTTTGCTTCTTCATTCAAAGAAACAATTTAGCAGTTTTAACAGTTGTTTTACAAACGTCGATACGGGCTTGAATAGAGTACTCTAGGGGTCTGCGCCATAATTTCTTTGATCTCAGTCAAAAGACAAGCGGTAATTTTTCAATTCCATGCTTTGAGGTAGTCCGTGCAAATAAGTTTACCCAAACTATGAAGCCAAGCACAGCAGTTATAGGGCACCCAAAGACCCAGCGGCGATGTCTTAAGTAGTATTTGAAACTAATCGTTATTATTTTAGTGTCTAATCCTAACCAGTCCATTAACTATTCCAAAATTCTCTTCTAGGATATATATAGAATCTGCCAAAATCTCAATTAGTAAATTGACCTGCATACTCATCTGTTGCATTCCATATTAACTGCTACATATCCTGATATATTTTTCACAAAATTGGGTAAAATAATTTCAAACAGCCAAAGAACCAATCAATTTTGTTACTGTTTTGGTCATCATATTGAATAAAAAATTGATTTCTGTAAAACTTTTGCAAGGGAATTCAAGTTAGTCTACCAGACTTAGTATGTTCCCTACGTTTTTGTACGCTGCTAAATAAACGCAACCCAATATTTATTAGATTCACAGACCCATTTCGTCAACCCAGTGCTGGTTTTATGCACATCAGCGGAACACTAGCCATGCCATTGTTAACAATGATTGAAATCCTATAGAAAACGAAAATAACTTCATAGTTATCTAAAAGGAATTTTAATCACAATGAAAAACTCGATTAACTACACCCTCCTGTCAGGTATTTGCTGGATTATAAATAGATGGCATAGGAAATCCGGTTTAAGCATTCCACTACCGTAACCTTGAGGGAGTTCAAAGGTGTTTGCCTATCTTTCCCTTAATAAAATTAACAAACTTAACTAAACTTAAACATTTTATATGTTGCCGTCGGTGGTAGTTTTACATCTACCCCAAATACGATAAAAAGACAAGTATATTTCAGGACACCTGGCTCAGCACAAAGTACCTTGCGTTTACTCAAGGCTTCTGCTTCAGGTCTAGGTTCCTACCGATTTCGCCAAAATTGTCATATTTGCTTAAATTAAATCATTTGAAAAGGGGGAAAACACTGATGAGGCAAGTATTTTAAAATTGGCAAGAAAAACACCAATCAGGGGACTGGAATGGTTAGTGATCTGCTGGAATCAAGATTAATTAACAGGTAATGCTGCAAAACGCTAATCTAGGGCTATTAGGTTTGCTGGCTTCCATGAGTTGTTGTAAGGTGGCTCCAGCACATTTAACGTTCAAAATCTGATGGTCACATAACTGCAGTCCTTTTTAAATCTAGATTTTTTTCTCCAGGTGTACTACAGGTAAATATATATAAAAGGCGGTATGGAGTAAGCCTATCAAATTTGCCAGAGTTCAAAACTTACTGTAATTTAGCTGAAGCTGATTTTTCACCCGAAATCTGATGGCTACTTAACCGTAGGCTTCTTCCCTTTTGCTTTTATAACACGACTTTACTATTTACGCCATCTCTGAGGCGAAATATCCATGAACGAAAGCGGATTCCACTCATCGTAATGGTGCTTACGCGTCAACTATGCCAATTCTCCAGCTCCTCCTGGTCTTTTTTTCACATCCGAAGGAACGCCTTAACTTTGCCAGACAGTGCGAGATTAAGGGGAATATCCATGAATACAAAACAGCAACCTGACGTACTTTTTTTGCTGGCACCCAAAGCCAGCAGACTGGCTCAGGTCCCACCATTACCGCCGCTTTTTGTTTTGCAACCGTGCTCACGTGTCTGTTTTTTTTTTCAGCAGGAGAAGGAAAGGCTCCTTTAGAGCGGGCAAAAGCAATGAAGTAAAATATGCCAAACCAAAAAAGATCAATTCTGGTTTATTAGGTTTGAATACCTTGATTGGACAATCGGCTCATAGAATTGGTGAATATTAGGCTTGAATGTTCTGTTAAATTTATCCAATGTCTTTTAAAAATCTGGCTGGAGATTGAGACTCGAATCGCAGGATGTTAGAGCTTTGGCTGAAATAAAACCTGATTTCACTGCTTGCGTTTAAAAATGTGTGAAATATGTCAAAAACCCCCTAACAAACAATTGGGCGTCGTATTCTTCAGTTTGATCGTAGATTGATTGCTTAGAATATGCAGCGTGCGCAGTGGGTTATTGGTAAAAGATTTCACGGTTTTCATACGTTTCCATACGGTAACTGGACAAAAGTGGGATTTAACTCACAGCTCTCGGGGAAGGGGGTGCTTCGTACTTTAATTGGCTAGAGTGGTGGCTGTACTATAGCCTTTCCCTTCCTGGCATGAATTCCAATCCCATTGAGACCACCCTGTAGTTTAACTTAAAGTCAATGGAATTACTAAAACCTAACGAATGCTCCAGTTAATTAAATGTGCCTGTTAGGCATCTGGTGGATTTTAGACCGATTGCTTAAGAAATCGTGCTTGGACAATCACGTTACTGTATCAGAATTGGTAGATTCCATAAGTTGCTGTAGGTTGGGTGCGTAATTTGACCAAAGTATGGGGTTTCTTAGATCAGTTGGTTGGAGCTTTGCCTGTACTAAAGCCTTCCCCTAACTGGAGTGGGGTGTCGTACCACCGCGGCCGCTGTATATTTCACAAGTGGATCAAATAAATTTATTAATTTTAGCTTTGTTCAATTAGAGACAGAATGATGGAAACTGCAGTTGAAATAGCAGAATAGAGGCGGAATACATTCGAGCTTACTAAGAAGTCAAGGCTACTTGCAGCTGCGTCGTGTGTCGGCTGAAGATTGGTGACAAAAGCGTGTATGTCGTCCAGTAGATCCTAGATTGATTGTTTAGAATATGCGTTGTGAGCAGTTCGCTATTTGTTTCAGAATTATTGCTTTACATACGTTGCAATAGGCAAAGCGGGTAACTTGACAAAAGTATGATTAAACTCACGGCGCCCGGTGGGACCTCGTAGTTTAGCTGGCTTACGCATTGGCTGTACTAAAGCCTTTACATTGCTGTCATGAATTTATATCCCATTAATACCGTCATGTTGTTTAAAATTGGGTCAAGTGAATTACTCAAATCTGCCAAAGTTCCCAGTTAATTAATTGTGCTATGTAGGCATCTGATGGATTCTAGATTGATTGCTTAAGAAATCCTGCTTCAGCAGTCAGTTATACTATATCAGGATTGATAGATTCCCTAATTTACAGCAGGTTGGGTGGGTAACTTGACCCAAGTATAGGGTTTCATAGATAAGTTGGTTGGAGCTTTGCCTGTACTAAAGCGTTCCCCTAGCTGGCGTGGGGTGTAGTACCACCATGGCCACTGAATATTTCCCAAGTGGATCAAATGTTCTACCATTGTGTAACTAGAGACAGCATTATGGAAACTATAGTTGACATAGCAGAAGAGAGGCGAAATACACTAGGGCTTCCAAATGAGTCAAAGCCACTCACAGCTGCGTCGTGTGGTGGTTGAAGATTGGTGATAAAAGCGTGTATGATATTTAAACTAGTGCCACCGCACTCAATAGTTTAAAGTAAGTATTTGTATACTTCGAATTACATGCTGCCATCTCGTGAGTAGTAGTTGGTTACTCAGCAGAAGCTGAGAGTCTCGTTATCCAATGTTAAATTCAGATTTACAAACAAGCCTTAAAGGGTCAGTTCCAATAGATCTATCTTACCTTTGCGCAGTTGTGGTGATTGGAGGTAATAAAGGCACTTAATTAACATTATTTCTTATAGTGGACATTATACGAGGAACGCTGGATCTTAATGCATCAGCACCCGATCGTTTAAAAACGCGAGTCTGAAATTTAAGTTGGATTCTGTATTTTCAGAATCATGTAAAACTTTGCAGTGACATGTGCATGACTGTTTTATAGCAAAGTGTGAATTTTGCTCGTCTATTTAGCTAAGGTTGACGTATTTTACCTGTGTTGTCTATTGCATTTTTTGGATCGAACATAACTGTAGTATTTCGTTGGATTTATTCAAATCGCGCGCACTTATGTCTTTGGAAGTAAAACCGCACTATGAGGCACTTATATTTTGCAAGCTTTCCTCTCATCTGACGCAATTTAGATAGGTTTTATTAGGAAATCCTCCATGAGCAGCCTGCTAACCGTCTTATAATTTTACATTGTTGTTGGCTGTGCGAAAAAATGAACCCTAAATATACAATAACTAGAAATCAATAAATGTATAAATATAAAATCCGATTTTTGAATAATAATTTGTATTCGCTGGGCGAAGAAATATATTGGCTTGACGTTTCAGATTATCGCTCACCTCTACTAACAACGGCGGTTGCAGAAAGCAGGCCACATGCACAAATTGTCCAAAATTAGTAGGATGCCCTCGGTAGGCCTTAAACAATTCCTACAATAAATAGTATGACTCGTTTTCTTTAATAGGTTTTCTTATTGATGCGATAGTTGCCTGTTTGGCCACACCCGAGTTGTCCATTTCCGGGAATTCATCCTCCTGTCAATTAGTTACTCACCAATTTTTCTCGTTGTCATGGTAACTGTCACTACAACCACAACTTTTACACACTTGCCTTAACTTTGACTGTGCTAAATCCGCAGTACACAATATGGAGGCCAGATCTCATTCCACTTTTTATTTTTTTCCAGGCAAAGTAATACCCAAGCGGAAGGATGCGGGAACTCGGCTGTCCCCCGCTATCGGCAAAAATGGCGCCTATATGCGGGAAACATAGCTCAGGGGTTAGGTTTTTATCATGTCACAGATACTATTGCCATCGAAAACAGCAAAATATCAACAATTGTGTCAAAGCAAACATTAAAATAACAATTATAGCAGATTTGAGGCTAATTATACGAAAATTTGATAACAGATATAAGGCAGTTAATGAAAAACTTTCCTAAAACGTTGTTAAATTACAGATTTAAATTCAGTTGTCCAATTTGATGAAAGAGCCGTTGATTTTAACAGCATCTCCTGATCGGTTGTGACTACATCAGTAAGACATGCCTGACATAGAGCAATCTATGCTTTTTGTAAACTTGGAGCAATTATGTTACACCACAAACCATTCACTGTCCGGCATGATACTTCTACCGTGGATCAATGTGTGTCTTGCCTTGAATATAAACAATTTATTTAGCCAGTTTTGAAAGGCAGCCGGATGTACTTACCTTCCAGTGATACATTCATACTTTTTAACCCGCATACTGCTCTACCAATTTCAGTAATGCTATGTTAAAGTGTCTTATGGTCAGGCGAGTTCAGGAATCGCAGAAATGCCACGCGAAATCTAAGTTTACAACACCGTTCACCTCGCAATAGATCTTGCAATTAATTTAATGAAGGCACTGCAGCATTTATTCTGTCATGTCTCCAATATGCTTTCAAATTTTCTGTGAACATTTTGTCCACAGTTTGGTAGTTTATATTGAAATTTCAACTTAGGTTGTACTATACCTCGGAAGAATGTGTTAACTTTGAAAGTTTATGAGGATTTACTCCGCAATCACAGCAGGGAATGATGGGGTATGCTGCTTGCTCCAAATTCACCCCTTGTGAGCAATTCAGCTGGAAGTATGTTTTCCTGCTCTCCATAATACTGGTACTGCTTGCAAAGGTAGGGAACATTTCAGGGCCACACATGTTACATAATTTGCTGCTTCCCACTCCTCACTTTTCATATGCGTTCAAATGTATTTTCTGACAGAGGCCAACTGGGTTGGCTCCTACAACTTGCACATGTAAATCACACAGTGGTGTAGCCTATCAGGGTGTCCAGAGCCGCGAACTGCCGTTGCTTTAGTTCGCCGCAAGAGTTTGCTGACATTTGCGCATTTCGAACAGACGCATACTACCTGCCCCGTGTGACAGAAGATAAAGTGGAGTTATTCCTTATTTTTTTGGATGAGCATGCAGGTTGGATCCAGAGCTGAACCGTTAGGCAACTGTGTTCTTTGCCAAGTCACATTAGTGGAACATAATCAGCCGTATGCGGACTAGTGGGCTTGGTGTTGCGAACACAATAACCTCTATTTACGGCTTATATATCAAAAATATACAAAATAAGTATAGACACAAGCCTAACGAATAACGGCAGGAAAATAGCAGAAGACCTGCTAAATTATTACTCTAACGCCACACGAACTTAACATAAGGTTCACACGTTTGAAGGAACAGAACCCTTAAGCAGCAACGTGGCCCAAGATCCCCAAAAGGAATGATAGAAATTCGTTGATGAAAGCTCACCTATCATTAACCGGAATTCACTTGTCCCACTTCGCCTTGAAGTTCTCTCTCTCGAGCCCCGCCAACAGCCACACAGCGAATATTAGTAGCAGTAGTAGCAGTACTAGTAGTAGTAATGCCAGATGAAGAATGTAAGAACTGCAAAAAAGTCAAACCATCAAAAAGACTGAAATGTCTAGGAAGATAGCAAACGCAGTTGTCGCGTTTGATGTTTAAAGATAGTCAGGATTATATTGTAGAGAAAATATCTTGCCGAAATATATTCTTATTTATGCAAGAAATACAGCGTCTGTTTTAGGGTGCCTATCAAATTAAAAAAATCCAGTTCACGAATTTATTTTCAGATGCCAGCTAAACTGCATGAGTCACATGGCAGTTCGCACTATATGGCCATTCAAGGGCATAGCATTCCACCATGCCTCTTGTGGACTCCGCTAATGAAGTGCCACATTTATGCAAAATAATTACTCGTACTTTGACGCCGGTAAAATAAGGAAAAAGCCACAAGCCACTTCCGTAAATTTCCAAGATTCTTAGAACACTCAAAGTTCCATTATTTCTATATATCTTTGCTGAAGAAGGAGACGATTGCCTTAGCCATGGGTTCAACGCTGGTCAGACGTTTCTGCTCTGATTGCTTTTAGCTTACCTATCAGTTCCTTGAATATTCAAAACGAAAAAACAGCTTTGGGGTTTTTTAAAAATACGTCAATATGAGAGTGAGCCTTCGTTGATAAATGGCCAAAGTGCCACAGTCATGAAAAAAGAACTGCCGAGTAAGACATTTGCTGACGACCTATCTTTTAAGCTTTCCTTTGTATAATCAAAAGTTTTTAATAAAGTTGTGCCCATGCTGACTGTCAAATTACATGAAACATATTGAATTTTTTTGCTAAAAGCCTCCTCATGTATTGTCCCTGCAAACCGGAGGTAAACCGAAATTCTTTTGGTGGATTCATTAATGAAATTTTCGCTTCGTTTGTTTCTCTTCGGTTTCGATTTCTCTGACAAAAAGTATTATCAAGTAGACTAAATGCTTCATAATTTGTTAACAAGGAAATAGCAACTACATAAATTCGCTTCAATGTTATTGTTCGTTAAAATCAGTTATGCAAATCCTCAGCAGCCGACGTTTTTATCAGAAGCCCCCAAATTCAGTACTTTTCTTAAGCTACTTGACAATGGAAGAGCACGAGACATTGGTAACTTAACTCCGTGTGCAACTGCTATTTTGAAATTTCTAAACAAAATGCTATCTTAGCTATGACTTTTTGGAAGTGTTGTCCACTTTTGGATAAATTAACTTAACTAAACCATTCTTCTTTACTTTAAGTTTGTAGAAAATTTACTGCCATCGTTGCACCAGATTCCAAAAGATTTTTCTTTCAGTGGCTCCGCGTTTTAATGCAAAACACTAACAATATTGATACAGCAGTGAAACGAATTTTCTTGATACACTTTTTGTCATTTAAGGTGTAACTTTATCTTGTCGCTTAGATACGGAGACGAATTTCTCATCCAAATTCACCTATTGCATTATCTGTTCTTATTCTTGCATGACGCTGTCCATTGAAACAGAAATCATCCGTTGCAAAGAAACGAGTCTGGAGAGATATTCGGAGTTAGAATAGGGAAAAACTACCTATTTCTTAATGACAGACTTTATTTTTGTGCCGTCGGAAGAGAGGAAAATTAATGATAACGCAAACCTACACGTTTTTTAGTTTTGACTGCTAAGGATAAAAATTCATCATTTGCATTGGATGTGTATAACTGCTAGAAAACACGAAATTGTTGTAATTGGAAGGAATATAAGGCATGCGGATCCTACCGACAGAGAACCCGGAAGTTCTTATCGTTTTATCCTCGATGACCTCCTAGACCTGGGATATTTTGAAAATTTGATATTTTGTCCTCTCTACCAAAAGATCTTTTGATTAGAAAATACTCAAACGGTATATGGATTTTCATTCCTTTACGAGAGTTTTATAAGATACCAGACCCAGCTCTCATGGTTAATAAAAATAGGGGAAAAGATGCCAGAGGCTTCAACGTTGCAGCCAAAATTTCGCCATTCGAGCACAGCAGAACTGGGAAGAATTCACACATACAATCCGGCTCTGCGGGGATCAAAACACGATTATATCTTCCGAAATGCAACAACAATCAACCTGTGTGGTTGTCCTGCAGGCTTCGTGGAACTTTACCCCACACAAGGCAGACTTCTCGAGGACGTAGCAATAGCTGAGACAATAATGGTATACATTTGCTGTAAAACGAACGCACATTCAGGCAGGAGAGCTCCACTGCAACGAACCAGGGCTTTCCTCACGCATAATGATTACGCGGATATGTGTTATTTAATATTATCCTCAAACCCCCGGGGTTACTCATGCTTCCATGGAAATATGAAACAAAATATTTTCAAATTGCATGTTACTAAACACATTGAAGTAACATGTTTGTCTTGATTAAAAAACGGCGAAGAGGTTGAAAGAGCTCGCCAGTGAGTTGACAAAACCCCTTTCTACTCCTTTCCAAACATCCTTTGAGACCGGAAATCTACCAGCCGATTGGAAATTTGCATGGATTTTGCCGCTGTATAAGGATGGAAGCCAGATCTCCGCAAACAATCATCGACCGATCAGCCTTATTGCAATTTGCTGCAAATAATGGACAAATAATAAAGCAACAACTAATACAGTTCCTAGAACATAACCATCTGCTTGCCGAGGTCAAGCACGGTTTCCGTAGAGGTAAGTCCTGAGTCACAAATTTGCTCTACTGTTTATAACATTGGACTGATGTGTTCAATAGAGGAAATACGGTGCACGCAGCCTATACCGACTACAAAATGGCTTTCGATAGCGTGCAGCACCACTGCCTTCTTTATAAACTCAGTCGCATAGGAGTAAGAGGTAAACTTCTGACATGAATAAAAAAACCTCCTAATCGGTCCCTCACAGACTGTCCATATCAGCGACAAACAGTCAACAAAGGTTGAAGTTGACAGTGATGTTCCTCAAGGCTCTGTTATAGGCCCTATTTTGTTTATTGTCCACATAAACCATTGCGCAACAAACATTTACTGCGATATTGCCATGTTTGCTGATAATTTCAAACATTGGCGCGTCATGCATACTGCAGTTGACGAAGAGACCTTTCAGGCAAACTTATATCGACTCCAAAAATTGTCAAATAACAGGCTCTTGCCGTTAAATTAGACCAAGTGCAACAACATACGACCCGGGAAAAGCAATCTTTCGAATCGCACGGGTAACCTAATAAATGGCATTCCATTGAAAGTAGTGGTTGCCCAAAAAGAGTCTAGATCATGCCCTCGCTTAAACCCCCACCCCCATTGCGCAAAGGTAGCGAAGTCAGCGATGTAGGTCCTGAACCCCGTCAAACGAGCTTTTTTCAGCCTTCACTGATGACTGCTTCACCAAAGTCTTCAATCCCTTCTCGTGGCCGCAGTTGGAGTCCGCTTTTTAAGCTTGGAGACCCTAGGTGGCGAAAGGACATCAGTATCCTCGAAAAGTGAAACACTTTTTCCCGGAATAAATTTGAATAAGACAAAGGTGAAGCAATACGCAGAATTGATCGACGTCATACAATTTTGTGATCTCTAATTCAACTGCGTACAGTCATTGCCTAGTAAAAAGACGAAGTAAACTGTCCACTTAAACGTAGACCGAAAGGAATGAAACTTTATTGGTAGACAAAGCAGTGCAATGTTGATCTGATATGTGGGCGCGCATGGTGAGGGTGACACGGGGGATTCAACTAAGCAAGCCAGTTCAGCTTACACTGAGAACATGTCAAGTATGATTAAAACTGCAATGCGCTGGACAGGCAGGGAGAGATGTGAGGGACGGCAGGGGGCATGAGTATCGATCGTTACCATGGCGATGTGAGGTTGATCACATGATTCAGCTGCTTACAGAGTTCTGGTTTTCTTTTCCCTATTGCAGCGGCCTCTGCAAAGCGCAGGAGACATCCAGTCATCATCCAAATTACGAAGTTAAATGCAGTCAGTGGGTACGCCATGTGGCCAGTGTCCACCAGGTGCTTCGTAATTAAACTCTTGGGTACCTTATTTTCCACCCATAACAGCCACTTCAGCATATGTTCAACTGACCGAGTTGCCAAACTGCCTTGGCGTGCGCCCAATGTATTTGCACCCACAAATACATGTATACTCATACATGCAGTTTGGAATAATCTTCCTCTGAATGTCGGTATGTCAGAAACCTTAGAGATTTTTAAGAGAAAGTTGGATCGATATCACAGTGTGTGCTACATAACGACCTGAAAGCTGCAAAGGAGATGACCGAAAAAATCACACTTAGAATCCTACTAACTACATTGTAGTAACATTTCTTTAGATACTATTTGTACCTTGGGCTCACGTTCTGTCCCCATAATTCCCATGCTAGGCTCCCCGAAGTCTTCCCTGCTTAGCTATCTGCACACCGTGGTGACACTGTGAGTGCTCGCATCAGCCGAGCCTGATGGCCAAAGTCCACGCGTTCTCTAAACGTTCTCCCTTGGTTCAAGCCGCAGTGGACCGTGGACGATCTGGGCCGATATTTCTGCTTTAGAAACCTATTGTCCGACTCCGCAATCAGCACGGGAGTATCTGGCCGAATCAACCGCACTTCGGTGACGATCCAGTCGAACTCCGCGAAGCCCCCCAAGGGGGGCAAGTATTTCTCCTAAAAATCAAAAGGAGGTTTTTTACACTCTCTGCTCTTCTTCAACTATGTTCCACCCATTGACTCAAAATAATTGGCCTCACCAAAATACTGAAATTATATTTTTTGATACCGCAAAACGCATGTTAAAATAGGAAATTCAAAGTTAACTCATTTATATCTCCCTCAACTATACTTATCTTAATTTAAACACTGCCAATACAGTTTATTACAAAGCAATTCAGAGACGATGTGATTTGCATTTCTGCACTGGCAGTGAAAATGTTTGGGCAAGATTTGGGATTCCGTTCCAACAAATATGTGTTTAATTTTCATATAAAACATCTTATTCTATTATCCAATCAGAAAGGCAGAAAGCGTCTGCGCCCCCGTATACTTCAAGAGTTTAATGACGTTGTATACATCAGGACCTGCGTAACCACCCATCTTATCGGGCAATGTTACCCAAAAAACATCAATAAAAGTACGGTTCATGACATATCTCCACAAAACCTTATGGAGGGTTATGCATAGCTAATTTCTGCATTCGAAAACACGATTTAAGATACTTATTTTCCTACGGAAGCAGTTACATAAAAGGCTGGCATAATTTCTTCGAAACATCTCGAAGGAATTAGATGTTGTTAAGATTTTTCACAAAGCAGCATGAAAAGTAAACTAGCGAATGACCTTTTCCCAAATTTTTCCCTCAATAAAGTGGGAATCGGGCGCAATTTACCGACGATAATACTAGCATGGGTGGTTTCAGTACACATAAGAATGGTTGACACTGTTCGAAAGCCATATGTTCAAATGACTCGCGTTTTAACTGACCCATCAATAAGAACACTGTGTGAAACAGTCTGGACATGATATACACCCATAGCAATAGCTTATTTGTAAAAATATTTGAACAATATCGATTTCAGACCCATCGTAAATTTTGTCTGGTTCGCACATTTAGTCTACCTCTGATGACAAAGTGGACAGACAAGATCAGGTATGCAGAAAATTTGTGTCTGCTACGTTTCCCAAACGATCTTATCGTACTTGAGATATAATAATTTAATTCGCACAGTATCTACGCTTTACGTAAATTTTTCTATACTACTAGCCGCTATGCGGCGGCCATCATGGCTTGGAATGAGTTCAAAGACACAACAGGACGAGGGACTTCCGTAAAATATCGCTGACTGTCCTTATACCATATGTATGTAGATATGTTTATACGTTCATAATCTTTTCTTTCTCCCTCTCACAGAAGATAAAGAACAAGAGAAAGAGGGCGTGTTCATGGACGGAATTGTATTAACATTAACTTTTTATATTATGTTTTCGGAATATTCTCTAAATGAAGCGGTCGGGCCACGGTTGCAACGGTCCCAAAACCACATACTCTTCAAAAATGAGGAAATATTAACTGTCGCGTGCCCAGATCCTTATTTCTGACAAAAAACACAATGTACTTTAGGTTTTCAACGGTCATTATGCTTTGAAATTTAACAATCATTTCTTGAACGCACGCTATAATCAAATAAGTTTTCTCAGCTGCTGAGTTTGACACAGGGTCATAATAATTTCAATGAAACCCGTCAAAAGCATATGTCACTTCATAGTCGTTAAACGTGTCCTGCTCAATCCCATTTCCGATGACTTGTTTACCTCCGAGATAATAGCATGTTCTTTTCAGTGTGATGTTGGCATTTGCATTCATTAAACCGAATAAAGAAAAGGAAGTATTCCGCCAGAACTGTGAGTTAGGGATACAATGAAACCCAATGTACGGTCAGACCTAATCATTTCATGTGACTAAACAAAATTTTTAGAACACATATTACAATGGAGCAATTTTAATACGCTCTTCACATGAAGTGCCAAAATACGATCTAGAGACAATGGTTCATGGGAACATGGCTAGGAACATCACTTAATTAGTGGCGGTCAAAAATAGAGGAGGAACGTTTACCGCACAACCTACGTTCATTACGTCTAGTGTTAGAAGTTGACCAGCAGCAAAAGTCGATGCGTTGGATACACAGGGCAGTTTTACGCGAGGTCGTTGCTTGCTTGGGCGCGAGAAAGGACAGGCGCTCGAACTATCTGCCCGAGTCCTGGAAATGTGAGTGGTTGGATAAGGTGCCATGCACGATCGCAAGGGAAGGCCAGAAAGTCTGACGGACGTTAAATTTCGCCAGCTTGCAGAAAAGAAGATGGAAAAGAAGAACATAAACTCAACTCTGTGTGGTGGTCAAGTGTTAAAGGCCCCGTAGTAGCCGTCGATGGAGCATACGGACTTTGGTAAAATACTGTTCACGTTGATCCAAACTCATTTCAGCAATCCAAATGTAAAATAAGTAAGGCCCAAAGGACTCACTAAAAAAATTCAATCGCCTTGTGTTTCTACAATGTTTGACAGCTGAAAATTATTGAGCAAACACACCTCGTCCAATACATTTGTTTTCATTGGAGCAGGTTTCTGTGCGGGCTTATAAATTAGTACAGTCTCCAATAGTCATCAGCAACATGGGTAACATAACCGTTTACGATTCAAATCTGTAAGAGGAAATAAATCAAATCATCGTAGGCTGGATTTCAACCTCACATATCACCTCTTAATGTCGAGCAGCTAAAACACCCGACCTCCGAACTACGTCCCGAACACCAAACCGCTAATATATACTGTATTTTAATTGAACCATTCACTTCTTCCTTGAAGCAAGCTTTCCCAGAAATATTAAGGTCGCTCTCAGTCAAAAATAGGGCAGGAATGTTTACCGCACAAACTACGTTCATTCCGTCTAGTGGGAGTAGTATAATAACAGCAAACGTCGATGTGTCGGATATACAGGGCAGTTTTACGCGAGGTCGTTGTTCGCTTGTGCGTGAGAAAAGGCCAGGCGCTCGAACTGTCTGCCGGAGTCCTGGAAATGTGAGTGGTTCGATAAGGTGCCTTGCACGATCACAAGGGAAGGCCAAAAAATCTGACGGACAGTAAATTTCACCAGCTTGCAGAAATGAAGATGAAAAAGAAGCACATCAACTCAACTCTGCGTGCTGGTCGTTTGTTACAGGCCTCGTTGTAGCCATCGATGGAGCATACGGGCTTTGGTAAAGTACTGTTTACGTTAATCCAAACTCACTTCAGCAATCCACATGTACAATAAGTAAGGCTCGATCTGTTCTTGACCAACCTATTTCGACCGACTCTGTCTAAGTGTTCGTACAGAGGATCCAATGGAATAATGCCTAATTTATCAATATAAAGTTTGGAATATTTAGCCAAATGCACTCAACAAATTGACAGAGCAGTATTTTTCCACTTATTTTGTAGTAAATCCCATCATCGTCTATTTTCGTACTCGAATTTAGGTTATTTGCCAATTATTGAAGGTTCTTCTTCATGGGGTGGTTACGAGTTCGAAGTCTGTTCATAACGCATTGCATCTTTATACTTAGTAATGCGGTTTGTAACTTTTACTATATGGACCATATTATACTGCCATATTACAACGTTATATCATATATTGTTAATAGCGTGTACAAATATATGATTTGTATTACTCGGAAAATACACAGCTATCACGTTTTATACCCTGAAAAATAGTGCGACTGTAGGTCGTTCTGAAAATTCTTGACGCCTTTAGAGGACTTTAGAAACATATGCCTTGTTCAACAATCAAATTCGTGGAAGACGTAACATTGAACCAATTGAGTAAAACAAAGAATATTCTCAGTCATGTTTTCGATAAAAAAAACTGCCATTTACAAGCACATTGCAATGCAATACAACACGTGTACTACTTTTGTAGGCATTTCTAAAGCATCTGGATTTTGCAAGCAGTTGGAAAGCTTAAGCTTATTTAAAAGGCAGCCTCCTAGTTTGACTGGAAGATCTTGCTATTTTGCTCTACGATAATCATAAGAAATCCTTTCTCACCGAAATGAAACTTCAAATTGCGGTTAGAGTTCATGCTCGCACTCTTTTTGGCTGTCCTAAACGTTCCTAGTTTTCTGTTAATATCACTGTATGTAAAGGTTGAAAAAATCTCCAGAGTGTTCTTTTAGATAAAGAGTAAGTTTAACGTAGGCTGATTTCGAGTGAACCCGAACTTTGCCGAATATTGTCTTCAAAGACGCCATTTTTGTTAACTTTGTCTGCTTTGTAAACAGCTGAAGTGCCTATAGGTCTATTACTTTAGCCCTTGCCTCACTGTTATGATGGTCCTAATTAGCACTTGTACATGCCTCTGCGGTTCCCCAAAACGCCCTGGATTGATGCGGTTACTGGATTGCAAAACGCAGCAGCGAATAAAAGCGCACATTGAGATGTTTTTCTCCGACCATGCATTCCAGATAATAGCCTCATCGCTGCAAGTGCAAAAGCCAGGAAGTCCTGTGGTTAATCATAGAATCCTTGGCTTTTAAAATATTCATCACGTTCCGCTGGTCATCTCAACGAACACTACACGCTTTGAAGTTCACTCGCTTATAAAACCAACATCGGTGCACCCTGCCTCTGCTTGCAACAGTGGAAGGACTCACTACACAAAATTTGTTCCTTGTATTGAGCAAACACACCTCTTCCAGTAAATTTGTTTTCGTTGGAGCAGGTTACTGTGCTGGCTTAGAAATTCATGCAGCCTCCAATAGTCACCAGCAAACATGGGTAACATAAGCGTTTACAATTCAAATCTGTAAGAGGAAATTACATCGATCGTCGTAGGCTGGATTTCAACCTCAGAAATCACATCTAAATGTTGGGCAGCTGAAACACCCGACCACTGTGCGACGTCCCGAAACACCAAACCGCTAATATATACTCTAACGTAATTGAACCATTCACTTCTTCCTTGAAGCAAGCTATCCCAGACATATTAAGGTCGCTCTCAGTAACACGTAGCAAAACCCAGACCACAAGTCACAAAGAAAGTTGCTCTCTTCCAATAACTGCGGCAGAACCGAACACTAACGAATTAACACCGCTTGCACATGGACGCTGTGATGGATGTCTTGATCTTGCCACGCGAGTAAAACTTTGAGAGGGACGCCACGCAGTGCTCATAAAGCACAATAAGATTACGCTACCAGATGCCGGGTATGCAAAGTGTAGACAATCGGTCTACAGACCTGACAGAATGTAACAACATACCTGAACACAAACTCGTCGGATACCCGAAGAGGCAGAGAACAGATTCCTTGCAAATAACTCCAGAACCATCATGAGAACACTCTAAAGACTGGCAGACTGAGAATAATGCAGCAAAACCATGCACCGCAAAATCAGAGTCTACAAACGCCACATGCAAGCAGAAACAGGAACAGACGTCGGCTGCCAAGAATCCTGCTACAGGCCAAATGTTAACTCTCACTTATAATGCACGGCAGCCATGTGAGTACACCAAGCAAACGAAAACCATATCAAAAAATCCTAGGGAAACTTTTAACGAAACGGAGGGCTGAACTGAGCAACGGGCAAAGCAGTAAAGTAGACGAAAATGAAACCAACACACGGTTGAACAAATCTTTCATGGATTTGGACTTTGCAAGCTTCGTGGTCTGTTTTTCCGGAGAAAGCGAAATGATTGAACTGAGAACTAAAGTTACGTCAGTTGAAATATGTGATGTGAAAATAGTAGGTTCTTGGTTAAATCGCAAACGAAATGTGATTATAAAAGGCGTCCTAGGAACAACGTCAGCAATGCCTAGGGATAAATTTAAACATGACATAGGTCTTTATCAAGAGTATTTTACAGCATTGTTAAGAGACGACAAGTCAATTATCGAATAGGGAACGCTCAGCCGTTGATAAGTCCAAACCCTTGGCCAAGATCCTTAAAAATCATTTGAGAAACTGAAGCGCAGGTGCAGCTCTTGCTCCAAAGAAAATTGTCTTGGCTGGATCTGCATGCAAAGGGTTTTTTTTCAACCGGAGTAAGATCCGAAAGAACAAATAAGAATAACGCAAATGATAAACAAGCTAAAAGAGCGAAGGATCCATGACAAAAAGGATCTTTAAAATAAAAGAGGAGTGTATAATTCAGGTCAAAATAGAATTTATATAGCCGAAGGTGGTCAGACTGATTGCTTGACCAATACAGTGGATCAAGTTGGTTCGTATGACCGCACGGCTACTCTAGGGGACTGTGTCGGGTTTTAGAATGGGCCTCGACTGAACGCAGATTTGACATTCATGTATACTAACGTGCGAAAACTATTATCAAAAATGGATGAAGTGCGATCCACATCTCTGGCCTGTTGCCCGGACGTTATCTCAATACGAGAAACCTGGTTGTCAGTAAAGATTGTTGATATAGTGCTTGCACCTTCCAGGATTTCAACGTTTTTACAGAGGCTGAGAAAATTCGCATGGTTAAAGGCATAGCAACATGTATAAAGTATGGCAAGGCTGGTTTGTACTGAATCCGCATGGTTGACCGTAAGAGCAACGTGTTCTCAAAGCCTTGGTATTGTACCGGTATATTGACCCCCCAGAAATGACCATGAAGCTGATGCCTAATTACTCGATGAACTCAAGGTATTTGCTTTGCGTACGAATTGTCTAAACTTTAGGGCCTTTACTGCACGTAACTTCTCTACCATCGACTGCTGCGAAACGGCATTCGATGAGCTGCGTTTGTGCACAACTGGCAGTTTGCTTCTTACCGAAGAGATCCCTTTTTTCTTTAGGGCACGCGATGGTCAGCAGATTAACTGCCTTAAACATTTTGTTACTACGTCACCTGAAAAAATCGGCATCGTTAATTTCTAACTGTCACTAGGCAAGAGAAACCGTGTACTTCTCATGTAGGAATACACATTCTTCTCCGTGCGTACTCAACAGCTTGATATTCCACCAAATATTTGACATGGGAATTTAGAACAGATAGAAAACTACAATTTCTCTATGGACTGGACATTCAAAATTCTCTGACGATATCGATGAGTCTTGGTGCCAATTCAAAGAGATAGTCCACAACTTCAGTTCTAACAGTGCCAAGTCATGCGAAGAAGAATTTTAAAGAGACTTTGGTGGTTTTGAGAGAGAGAGAGAGAGCGAGGAACGCTTTATGTTGAACGTATCATTCCATAATTTTCAGCAAAAGGGCTTCCATACACTGTGGATACAATTGATACGCAAAAAGAGCGCAACGGAAGAAAACCAGAAAATATAGAATAACTGAAAGCTGCAACATTCGGCATCTCGAACGACCGCCAGTGAAGGTGTCGCAACAGGTAACCAGATTTTCTTCCAAATGGTGCAGATGTCGTTTGGAAATGACCTATTTATGGTTATTAATATAAACAAAGAGTTGTAAATAGAAATATATTATGAGACAAATTGGCCAGCCCATGTAAATATAAGAACATTTGCATGTGAAAAACGTATAAACAAATTACGGCTCGAATTCATTAGCGCTCCGAGATTGGCAGTTAAATCCATCCTTAAAGAAATAAAATTAACGTGAAAAGAAAATTATTGAAAAGATCCCGCATTGATATAACGCTAAAATAACTCAACAGTTACAATGTGCAGAGAAACCCAGTCAAAATCATTATCACCAGAGATCTTCGGGTCTTCGAAAAGGATATTTTGAAACATGCCATGTTTAATCGGAACTTACTTTACAGTTAAATAAGGAAGAGTACTTGGAAAAAAGATCCAATTCCCCTTTTCGCGAACTCTTGAGGGTGTGAATATCTTCGAGAGAAGGATACGGTATAACTTACTTCGCAGTTTTTTCAGTCCATCGTGACAACAGAAGCTGAATGTTTCACACGCAGTTATGAAGGCAAGGTAATATCTGCTATTAAAGCAGTCCTTGTCACCAAAGAATTCATTTAGGAAGAGTTGCTACACTTGAAAGAGTCGACCTTTTAGGCTCTGATGCTTCTGGGTACCAACACTCCAATTGGAAACCCGCAACCATTACTCCGCCTCTGTCAGTGAAAACTACTTGCAGGAACCCCTCCTATCCTATGCGCAACACGACTTTCGCAGTGGTCGGATTTTTTTTACGGAGCTGCTGTTTCCACGCGTCGAAGGCAAAATAGCACACGCCGTCTACATTGACTTCAAAAAGGCCTTCAACAGCGTTCCTCAACAACATCTACTGCACAAACTACAAAGCGTAGGAGTTCGCGAAAACCCTGCTAGTATATATCCAGAACTTTTCCATTGGACGGTCCCAAAAAGGGAAAGTCCGAAGCCAGCAGTAACCGTGGGGAGTGCCGTCCCACAGGGCTAAGTTGTAGGCCCTATATTATTCCTTGTTTTCATCAACGACTGTATCAGGGACCTAGACTATTATGCCCTCGTCTTTGCTGACCACATAAAATTATGGAAAGCTGTTCAAAATGCGGCAGACGAAGACCATCAGAAACTGAACTTGAACAGGCTCGAGCACTGGTCAAAGCACTGGCTTATGCCCTTTGAATTCACTTTCTGCAACCTTTTTCAAATTGGCAGCTGCGAATCCCCCAGTCCGAGGATTTCCTATGTAAACAGTATACCATCGCAACAAGTTAACAGTCAGAAGGACTTGGGTGTGAGGAGTATGTCCTCACAAAAACACTGAACCACACATAGGTGGCCAAATCAGTCATTTTAAAGTTACAACTTATCAGGTGAACGCTTCGTGCAGCCGTATTTAGAATGCAACATACAGGCATGGCGACCTTGGAATTACAAAGGCGGTACCTTCTTAGTGGGGGTCCGGAGGCTGGTGACAAAAATGACTAAAGAACTGCTTACATTACCACATGAAAACAGACTATGAGCCCTCAAACTATTTCCCCTCTCCTACAAACAATTGCGGAGGAACCTCATAGTAACCTTTCGCTTTATGAATGGCCTAGACTGTTGTTTTGTCCCAAATGATTTTTTTATCCCTCAGGCTAGCATGCCTACATTGTGCGGTCATCCCTTGTAATAACAGCTAGGTAAATCAAGGATTGATGGTTCCCAAGTTCTTCTTCAGTAGCATAGTGGTTGCAGCAAGTAGTCTGATTTCCTTTAAGTGCAAACTGAACGTTCGTGAAGCTTCTCAGTTTCAGTCAACTTGCATTTTATTATACTACTAGCAATAAAGGAGTAGTCTTTATGTATAATCCTTTAGACTTGCAGACGAAATATGTCATTATGCAAATAATATTCTATATTTTACCTTATGTATCCACACTTGCTTTGGCACTTTTTAAACAAATATCTAGTAAAAAGGCCTTCGCTTTTTTCTTCCTTATTAATACTGAACTGAAATGAACAAGATAGCGGCCTGCTGCAGAAGTTAAGAGTCCATTTCGGCTTTTTAATTCTACGCCTGGGATGAAAAAACGAAATAAACGTACACGCCAGGTGTTTCAATATCAGAGACTCGAACCCATGACCTGTAGATTATAAGTAAAATTGATTGTTGAGCACTCACCGTTCGCTAATGGACGTCACTTGTCCCCTTCTGCCCAGTGGCACAACCTCGAGACACGTCAGCAGCCGAAGAGCCGCTAGAATTAAGGACAGATGAATATTACTGGTTAAAACCGGAGGGATTGGAATGGTATCCATCGGCCAAAGCTAAGCTGATACGTATATTGCCCAATCAGGAGTATCTAAGGTGTTAATCTATGATCCCCTGATGAGAAGTTAGCTCGCTCTATTTATTGGCGTTTTGGCAGAACGGAATGTATTACATTCACACGTTCAATAAGTTTGGATTTCCGAATTTTTTCGGGATCCTTGTCCGCCTCAATTTTCTCTATGGATGTTTCCGAGTGCTTAACACACGTGTGTAGATTGGAATGATCTCGGTTGTATCATAATGCGGGGCAGCATAGGTCACGTCTTGAAAACTGAAAATATTCCATTCACCTAAGCTACTAGATCCCCCTTGCGAGCTCGTTTTCCTGAGAGAAGAGGACAGCCAGGTTCACGCAACCCCCCAGCACGACTAATATTTTTGCCAGGAAATTTCCAGCCATTGCAGTGACATCCCGCCCCCAAAAGTCAGTACTGAGGCTTAAGAGGACTACTCTGTTAAACTCATTGTGAGGTTGGGTTTGATCAAAATATACTGCCGTTAAATCTTCATAACAAGGGTGAATAAATCACTTAATGGGCGTGGAACCACAAGCAATCATTGCATCAACCAGGACTCCCAGCGAAGAACACGAGACTGCTAACTATTCCAGGCCCATGGTCTCCTACAAACTCCGTCGTATAAACTCTGCTCACAGGCTGTCGCCATTAGGCTTTGTGCGACCATTTATGTAGACGTGCTTGAGTAGCAAACCGAAATGTCAAAAAAATAAAATTCTTGAACAAAAAATCTCAATGTGATCTTTTAAATGGCAATCCATGCAATTATTCGGATGAATTTATTTGCACTGCCCATCGCAGCATATGAAATTCATCAAGTATAACAGATCAAGCTGAGTGCCCAAGCAATCAACTCAAAATAAACCAGCTGATTGTCGGATTAACGTAACTCACCTGGTTAATTTCCAGGGAATTTAATGCAGAATCATTGAGTAAATCCTACGTATCTCACAACTTCAGCCACAGTCCAAAGTTTAATAAAGGAAAGCTACCGCGACATCACAAAGTAGCATTCAAATCCTGAAGACAGAATGCCAGTTCAATCAAAACGTAATTATTTTCTATACAGGCAGCTGAGACACTAACCTAAAGCTTCTACACTATTTTTACCAATCTTTAGCCGTTAGCTAACATAGATGCGAGGTGTTCAACATATCATTGTGTTCTCCAGTGATCCCCGTGTGTTTTATGCTATATCACCTCCAGTTTCCAAAGTGCATGAGGCAGCAGAATTTGCTACGAGCTCTGCGCTGGATATTTATGTACATCTACGGTAAGCACCAGTAAGATGGGTGGAAGGAGGCCGTTAATTGAAAAGAATGCTCCAGCAGTGAATGCGTTTCGATTGATGGATGTCCCCATCATAGCAGCATAGCCCTGCGCTCGCAGCGAAAATAAAAAAATAGGTCTGGAGTTCTGAAGTGTACAGAGCTAATAAGCTAGCAGTGATCGATTAGGAAACCAGTTATATCCAGCCTAGAATAAGGTATGGTATCCAAAAAAAGTGATCGAGTTTGCCGATACCCACACATAATTTACTACTCGAATAATCCACATAATATAATAAATCCATTTGAGGACAATTTGAAAATTGCCACATCCTATGCGGATGAAGGAACCAGGAAATCAACATTTTCATTAGGCACTTTTTAATTCAAAATCAGTTAATATCCTTTTACCCCGTGTTATTCAAAAATTAAAATGCAGTTAGCCGACTGTCTAAACACTCAGGTCAGCACTCAGCATACAATTTATCAGGTGACCAAAAGGCCAAATTACATATTTATACTTTTAGCAGCGTTACAATTATTCGATTGCCACGATATCTAATGTCATTACAATTACACTGATATTTGAAAACAACAGTGCAGATAGAAGACTTGAACACAAACAACGTTCTTAGCAACTGAGCTAAGCAAACTCACATGTAGCTTTTGCGTTTGTCAAATTGCAATTTAATGTCAGCGAGCAGCCCTTTGAAAATTATAAAGTCCACTATAGCTGATACGGACGTTGAATCTCAAAGTCAGATTATCCATACTACTTAAAATATACCACATACCTAAAGGGAAGGCAATATAAATTTTTACTTGTCCATTTAGATAAAAAAGATTGTGTTTTGCAAAAAAATTGGCGTTATTGGGGGAGTCCAATCAAAGAAAGCAAGGCTTAACCTGATCTTCTGCGAACACAGTTGAAAACTGTGACAGAATTTCCTAATTGGAGATGAGATTTAAAAACGTGGGTCATACTCCCCGACAGACGCACAAAAACGAATGCAACCTATAAGAACCGATACATTTTGTCGATTGAGCAAATATGATTTCATAGTAAATCCAGCCCTCATTCACTAAATCATTTTAAATCTTACATATGTAATTTATTTTCGCTGATTGTAATTATTAATTTGAAAAACTGTTTGACAAACTATTGACGTACTGGACAATTCCTTGAAAGACAGCATCTACAAGGCTAAAATCTAAGCCTCTGATCTGCGATTGCGAAACGCCACCTGTGTGTTTTATAAAATTTGGGGCAAATTATTCCCTCGGTCTCATGCAGAATACGTGGCTCGCCAATACATTTCACAAAAAGCTGACGGCCTAGGTGCAATTAATCTAGAATCCATCAGCGGAGTGTGTCTCTCACTTTCTGTATGGACGTTTTGGCAGATTTTGTATAAGACATTTGCCTAAATTTCAGAAAAGTTGGCGAACTTACGCACGAGCTAAAAGGCAAAATCTGGACATGCGGGTTTTGGGTCAATTGGGTACATTTTGTTGCAGAGCCTACCGTAGTCTATATATTTTACAAAATCATGTAAAGAAAGGGGACGACCAGTGGCAGATTTCTTAAATTAAAAGGCTCACAAACAAGCCTATTGTTTGTTCTGGGTTTTGGCGGATTTTTTATGCTACTTTACAAACCGGAGGCGAAATTCAGGGGCTGCGCTATGACTAGAATCCACGAAAGCAAGCGCATTACTAAAGTAAATGAAACCCTGGATTCACATGTGGCATAGCAATATTTTTCATAGTCAAGGTCATTTTATCCAGGTAGCCTACTGCAACAACGGACTCCACTTGACACAATAGAGTAAGTTGGCTGCCCAAACAAATTTTTTTCTGTATTTTATTCATGATCGACCAGATGAATTTCAGGTTTACGTAATTTATCGATGCAATGCCTTATATCATTTGCGATCTAATTACTGTGCAATATTGGAAGAAATAAAATGGAACAAACAATTGCAGTTTCAATCCAAATTTTGTTATGGATATTTGAGATGAAATCCATAACCTACTTCAAAATATATACAACCTGCTCTTATTTATTGGGATGTATTCAATTAAATAGTATTTAACGATGCCTGTAACATAGAGACAAACCCAAATCCTGAGCACATGGGTTTTGTTAGTCACTTTTCAATTGTGAAAAATCAGCAACGGATTTGGCAGACCAGTGAAACTCCAGGCCTCCTCGATATTTTTCTGCATAATGAGATAATATCTGTAGAGCAGTCGATCTTTCTGGATGAAAATGACGCTGAAATGTCTTTTAAACAACCACACCGAGTGCAGTGCCGTTGGTGAAACAGGGATTGGTCTTGAAATGTACGGAATTGCAATGAGTTGTGGGAGGCAGCCGGTCCTCACTGACACGCTGTTACGCCATAGCCATTCGAGATCCCCACGTAAAATTCCGCCTCAGTCAAAGAGTTCTGTGCGAGTTCTGGTCCGTTACAATAGTTTGCATTTATGCAAACTTCCTGCCTCTCAAAATCTTTATAAAGAAAAAACCCAATATGACTTTGCATTCGCTCATTAGCCCACATTCATCTGGCATCGGGGTGTCCTTCGAGTAGGAAATTTTCTTATGCGTCCGATATTTTAACCTAGTTTCCATCTGTTATGTTAAGTGATACTGTAGTTTTAGTAAAATATTAAACCCCATATATTAACTAGATCTGAATATTCGTGTAAACCCTCAGCGACACAATCGCCTTTTTACCTCCCATCATAGTACCCAGCACCAAATTATTTCAATGATATTCCCTTGCAATGATATCCTTGTATTTATAATAAACAAAATTGCGAATAGTAAAACACTTTTCATTAACTATGAAGAAGAGAGTGTCAGGCCAACATGTAAACTATATAAATTTTCAATGCTTCGCTTTTTAACCCAAGCATCTCAGTAAGAAGTAACATCACACAGTCTTTATCTAAACACATATGTCTAATTAATTGGGTTAGGTGAACTGCTGGTTTCAACTAATACGGATTAAAATAAACGGTGGTCAACGTCGACAGCATGATGCACTCTCTAAAGACGGTGAATAAATAACAAGTCATATTGCAGAGAAGAAATGGTTGTTCTGTCAAAATCAAGCACATTTGGAAAGACATGTTTGTACATTCTACTTCATTTTCAAATGGCGTAAAACGCAATTTTGTAGAAGAATAACAAGTAAAATATATAATGCACAGCAACCACCATTTTTAATATTTTCAAGCACGGGTAGAAAAGGTCGTAAAAATTTTCGAAAGAACTGTTGCAGCTTTTCGAGAGCTGATAAACACTACTAAGTTAAGCTTCTACATAGTTGATCGTAGACCATTTAAAATGTATAAAGTCAGCATCCAAATTATTGAAAACATATTTTGGGCATTGATACCTGGAGACGCGAAACAGTAGTTAATCATAATTGCTAAATTATGTTTAAAACTAAGTGACGATTTATCTTTTATGGAACGAGACTCACTTCGTTTAAATTGAACGCCTCGTGCATCATTAAGCAAAATTTAAATTGCTGTGTTTTTCATAGGGATGCGAAACAGTCCTCGGGGCAATACTGTGACTGCGTGATCGAGTGCTCTGCGAATAAAAACCGTGATTATGCCCCTAGTCATATGGAAAAACCATGTCCTTGTTAGCAGAGGAGTTGAACACGGGAAATCAGTGATTCAGACGCTTTCGAAACATGTATATCTATCCTTTTTTTACAGGGCTAAACTAAATGTTAAACCGCTAGATTATTTACTGAGCAAAAATAGATAGCCCATGGAAGTTTGTATAAGAGTGGTTTTGAAGGTAACTTTCGGTTCTACACATTAAACCAAGTGGCCCCCAATGATAAACGTAAAGCCACTTGTCCAAGGCAACTGTAGTCAACTCAACGGAAATAATCTTTTAAAAAAACCTAAGAATAACACTTTTTGCCAAGTATTTCTGTCTTGATCGAAAGCAGAAACGATTTATTGGACAAATGAATTTGTCTCATGTAAAGAAGTAAATCCAGGTAGGGTCTTTAGACATTGACTTCTCCCAAGCGGATGCACACTCTTCTCAATTAAATCACCAATGGCGTATCAAGCCTGTCTGATTAAAAAGGAAAGGACGTAGCAGACAACTTTTTCATAATGATTCATGTCTAATTTTTTAAAACTTTCACTAAATGTTTTGGACTAGTATTCCAAAATGTTGAAATGTAAAGCAGTAAAACGGTTAGAACTCAGGCCAAATCAGATTCTGTGAAGTCAAAAAATAATAATGATAGGACATAAAATTTGAATAACCACACGCCATCTTGATCTTACTCGATTATATTATATTCATGAAAGTGAAGTCATTTTATATGCCTGGAAAATTAATATGCGCAGCAAAACGGCTGATAGCTGTACGGCTTCCTTACATTTACAGCACTAACATTGCTATTAGCCCATTTTATCGAGCAGTCAGTTTTCTAAATAAAAAGGTTTAATTAAATATGGTATTTTATACATTTAGGAATATATGTAGTCGGAGTTGTTTCAAACTTAAGTTATTATTGCTATAATAAAAACGTATCTCATCGCAATACTAATTACTTCGGTTACTGTTAAATAAAAATTTCATAAATCTTTCATCACAAGCTTTGCCAGAAGCTTTTGGAGATGGAAAACCAGATGTCAAATGGTTCAGTCAAAACATATCCGCATAGATTATCCTTCGTTAACCAGATAAGATCAGCATGCTAGAGATTGCTTTACTTAAGAAAAGTAAAAGTTGTCGATGTGTACGGAGTGAGCAATCAGGAACTGATTGTCGGAGAAAGTCAAGTCTGCGTCATCCCATTTAGGCCGACTCACAACATTATGTGTTAACGAAAAGGAACACATCCTTAAAATAACAACATTTGCTATTTTTGTGGAATTTGTCACCAAACAAGGACTAACTGTATGCATTCTCAGGAATATTCTATTAGATAGGTTAGTAACGTGACAAAATTCAAATAATTCGCACTTTCAGTCCATATACCACCCGAATACGCTAATTTAGCGCCCTTCGAAGGGAACTGCACGTAGACTTTGTAGATTATGCATTGGATTTAAAGTTTTCAATTTGTTTGTTTAATTTAATAAACATTTTGGGATAAAAATATTTTTGCTTCACATAAAAAGTTTACACAATTTCACAAGATTGAAATTAAACACTTAAGAGCAATCATTTAAGGGTGTTTGCCATTTATTTTTCATTTCTTTGGTCTTCATTACTCAAGGTATGTACGTAATTTTTAGTTGTTGAACAGAAACCTGCTTCTCCTTCTAATGATTGCTTGTTGCTTGTGGAGCAAACCCTGGTGTAGTTATTTGAAATAAAAACTAATGCCTTAAAACCACATTAAACACAGTTTGTTTTTTCCTACTATTTGAAGTTGGCAACTTTTAAATTTAACACGTTGAAGTTTTATTACCCATTATGTGTTTTGACATTTTTTCGTGATAGAAGAAACTACTGTGCATTTCTGCAAATCACCGTCGGTCCCATTAATACAATGAAATGTCCAATCTATTTTTTTTTATTGTCCTGACAAACTTCGTCTTGTGCTTATACCAGCCCCTGCTATGATGATTTAGGCTCTCTGCAGACTAAGCCTAAATCCAGTACTGGATATGTGTGTTCTTTTGGTAGGAGGAGAGGTAAACGAGCATTGGTAGCCGAACTGTAATACATTCTTCAGGCAATGTGCGAAAGACGATCGAGAGAAAACGCATCACCGGATGGCTACGAATATCACCCAACTTCATACGGTCAAGTATATAGTACAAGCTTCCTGTATATTTGGAGAAGTAAACGAGAATGTTTGTAGAGATGAACCTCAGTTAACGAATTCGTGCCTTTCCGGCACCGAGACCGTCATGCGAAAATCTCGTATTGCGAAACAAATTTCCTAATTTAAAAGAATTAAAATAAAATTGATCAGTTTCCCTTCCACTCGAAAAACCTCAATATAAAACTTTAGAATCTGATTAAAGAAAATATTATAATTTAAATGTTTTTCAACCGGTTTTCGGTTATCTACAGGAAGGGTCGTTCCTGGATTAAGGGGGACGATGAGGAGTTTGGGAGGAGGAGATGACTTCCGATGTAGAATGAGAATCCTTGCCTCTGCGTCAGGCGGATTCGCTTTTCTTGTGAATTTTAGCCCGGTAGAGCCTGGTTGCGCATCTTTTTGATACCTTTCAATAAAACGTGTCTACTGACATATTCTTCTGTCTCCCTTTTTAGGATGTTCCTAAAATTAGACAACTCATTGTCAGTAAACAAGTCCATACCGCGTGCAGTCATTGTTTTAGCAGGATGATGCTGTAACATTTTGCCTTCACATTTTGAAACATTTCCAACAATTCCGTGATCTCACTGGAAGACGCGGCACCATTCATTTTCTCCTCGTTCCCTGATGAGTGCTCACTGAACAGTTCACTCCAGCGTTCCTGCACTTAATCACGCACATCATCACAAGAACAATTTGCCGCAGAGCAATAATATTATCTACTATATGCACTTTCGTTTCTTCCACTGGTGCAGATGCAGAACCGAAAATTTTCAAGTTCATTAATTATAGCACACCTTACTTTATCCCTATTAATGCCATCAGAGTGCTCCTTTCATACTCTATAAATGTTTGCCCTGCAGCTATTAAAATCCAGTAGTAAAGACGGAAAATGATTGCGGTATGTAAAATTTGTCGAAGACCTGTTTCAAGTTTTACATGAAAACCAAATTCAGAGTTAGGGTATCGTAGCATGGTCGTAAAATTGCCTCGGGATTATCCTGGTTAAAGTGAAGGCTAGTTCAGGCAGCGCATACATAAGCATAATCAGGTCGTGCGCCGATTATGAAACATGGTGATTACGTATTCACGACCATTAAGGCAATCACCAACACTTGACCTAACACAAGATGCGAAGTATTTGAATCACCGATTTAAGATGAAAACGTGATCAGTCGATGTATACATCAGATTCCGGCTAACAAACCTGTGCGCTGTCAACTGAATGTCTGCTTAATCCGCATTTGACCTTTATCCCCTTTAACCTCAGTATATTTTTGTTATTTCTACCATTTATGAGGCGCTACTAGTGAAAAATCAGTTCCCTTTTTGTACTACACATGTGCCCATTGTGCCTTTGAATCCTTGCTTTGTTTTTAGCATACACCGTATTTTATAATTACATATTCTTCTAATAAAGGATTCGTTGTTGGAAGTAGGAAGGCCTGAGTTAGTCGTTCTCAATACCATTTGCAAAAGAAACCCCAGTGCTGGGTTAATTCATGATGCTTATTAAAAAAACAAAAGCTCATTTTATAAGCCCCATCAAACTCTGTTGTGAGATGTTTTAATTTACTTCAAAACCCAAAATGTGCAAAAAACCTTTAAAATCATCAGTGACATTGATTATCAAGATAATGTTCGTGGTGAAAGCTTTTTTATATCCTTCGTATGGTTATTTTCCTATTCTCCAATCTACACGCCTCACTGGAGCAGTTTTTTTCAATGAGGATCAGGCTCAATTGGATATTTCGATATGTTAACATTCTCAATCCAATAAAATCTCCGCCCGACCATCGAACGTTTGGTTTAGTAGTATAGAAAATGAATTTGCGTGTGTAACGTTTACCAAAATGCGCATGCCTATATTGGTCAATTTTTCCTTACATTTATATAATGCTGATGAGTATGTTAAGCACGCATGTGAAATCGGCCATCATATATAACATTTGGAATGAATAGGTAACATTTAATGGCAGGTCTAACAGCTTTTCCCCCATTTACGACGATCGGATTTGACAAGCATTTCCTTGGGTCACGGAACAACCTATAGACCCACGAAATCTAAAAAGAAAGCATGGACAACGTTTTTTCAGGAAAAGAACTTAAAGCACGTTAGAACCTACTACTCATCAAAGAGGACCGCAACGTTTTTCACAGTTCATGAGGATTCGACAAGTTCCTGGCCAATCGAAAATGGTGCACCAAAACCATTTTACTATGCAACTATATTAATGTTTTGGTCGACGGAACTGGGACAGGTCATTGTGTCAAAATCAAAGAGGCTATCATTATCGTTTACAGTCGTTGTATATTCGAAAGCAGGGAGATATTAAAAGATGTGAATGTCAGCCACGTGGCATGGGATATTGTGACCGCCATTAAGGTCTACAGAGTAAGGAGGCTATTGATAAGTTTGTCATTCACAAGCTCACACGGAACATAGTAGGGAAAGGTGTCGCCGTGAAAATAAAAGCTTAAAAGGAAAAAATTGGAGGATATAGTGGCTGAGTATAAAAATGGAATTAATTAGAACGAGGGGCTTTTTACCCTTTACGCGTTCTTTGAGGGCAATATAAAAACTCCAAAAGATGCATATGTGTTAATTCATACTTCATACTTTCCATCTCTGCACGCTTGTGTAATCTTGCTTAGAATTTAAAGGCTGCGACCTAACTTGTATTGAAATAATATTTTAAAGTTAAGGTTATTACTGGCAAAAATCTCGAAAGTCCTGATCGAGGTGGTATTCCATGTAAAAAGGTCGGACAAATAAGCTGTGATTCATGTGACTGGGGTGTTAATGTGGACTAGGAATGCTGAAATCCAGAAACAAATTAGCTGACATTTATAAACACTCAGTTTGTGAGGTAAATTGTGCATCTCTGGTGCATAATCGTTGAATGAAACCGCGCTGGAATAATTTTGTGATTTGCACCCGGAAACAGGCAAATTTCAGAAAGCCATGGAAGACGTTGGTGCCCATACTCAGACTACGAGTTATATTAATTGAGACTGCGTTTATGTGTGCAATATTCAATCCCGTACACAAACAATCATTGGGTATTAAAACCTCGACCGCTTAAAACAGTTTGCTCCCGTTTTTTCCCCTGCGATTGATGTTAAACAGCGTGAAAGTGTGCTTTTGCTCTTTAATCACGAATGCATTACCAGTGCGACGTGCTGCTTTAAATTGACGAATAGGGAAAAAGTAAAACGAGCCTGCGCATTTAAATACGCAAACACGATGACTTGGAAAATATAAATACGCGTGATTGTTTGCGTTTGTTCAACTTTTCTGTCGATAAGCAGAGGATTGCCTGTCGAAATCTTTATTACGAAATACCCTCCATATGAACATGCATTCAATACTATGCACATTTGCCCTCATTCATCTGGTATTGGGGTGTCGATCAGGTGGGATATTTTCTAATTGTTATGTGCACAATATGCTAAACCGAATTACTCTCCTCTTGTTAAGTAAAAAAGTAGTTTATATAAAAGCTCAAGCCAGTTCTGTAGCAATACACCCGAAGCATTTTTATAATTCCTTAGGCAAAAAAGCGGCATTTCACCTTAGTCTATATCACCAGCGTGAATTTTAAAAATAATAATCTATTGTAATTATATCATTGTCTTTAAATTTATAATGGTGAAAATGTGAAAAAATGATTATCTACGTAGAAGTGAGGGCCAGAGTGTTATTAGCATTATTAACCCGGTTTCAATTTGCATATTTATGAAAAGCCGCATCGGATTTGTTTGCTTATTTATGTAGATAAACGGTGAAAGATTTAGAACTCCGTTATTCACACCAATCCATTTATTACGACGTTATAAAACTAATGTAGATAAACATGTAGATTAAATGTATGCAGATCAAAATACATTGAGTTTGACGGTGACAACATCGTGTACTCTCTACAGATCATGAATAGAGAAAATATTTGTTGGCTTAAATCCAAAGTTTTGGGAAAAAAACAATTTTTGGCTTTCTCTTCATTTTCAGAATGCATTCACGCGCAAAATCTGAGTGCAGTTTTATGGAAGAACAACAGGTTAAATAAAATGTGTAGGATTCAGGACACATAGGTTATTTAAATAAACCTTTACACCAGGTATACTAACGAGATCTGATAGTTTTTCGGCGGATGTGCAAATGTGCACCATTACTTGTGAAAAAGGCTTTCCTAACATAACACATATTTCAGATCTCTGATAGTACCATATATTCGGAAAGCATTTACATACATAAAAGTGCAACAGGCTCCAATGGTGAGGAACTATATGTTTGGTAAATGTATTCTCAACACTTTCAATCAGGAAATGTGAGGCTTGCATGAGTAGAGTTTGAAATATTGTCTAAATGACTATCAAGAAATACGCAAAATTGGTTAGAATATACAGGTTATATTATTCATATTGTAGAATGCAAAAGGGTTGGGTGATAAACTGTACAATTTGAATAAAATGCAATAATTCTTCTTTTAAAGAAGAAAAGTCTATCATTCTGGAAATAACGCCTGAAGAATATGTACGGAATGTGAATGCAACAGTTATTTCTTCAACCTCAGTTAATTTGTCCTGGCAGCAAGGGAAACGTTCAGATACCAAGCAGAAAATCTTTCGAATTACAACGTATCCAGCTTATAAACAACCGACAATCACCACTGAGGAAAGTATCTACATAGACGGTCTTAAACCGTCAACAACATTTGAATTTGAAGTATACATGCATCACAATGGTTTTTGGATATTATCACCGGGAGCCCGAGTAACGGCGACCACATGGGACAATGGTAAATCTTGATTGCTTATGTTTGTTTCAAAATAAGTTAAATTTATTTTTTTGACAAACAAGTCACTTTGTGTACACCAACCATCCCATGCCTTGCTCAGTATAAGTTGAGTTACTGCGTTTTCGATTGTGAGAGGAAACATTCGTCAGTGAGATATTGGGACAGCGTGATCGAGTTCGTTGCGTGTACAGTGTACAGCGTTAAAGCAATGTATATGCATAAAAACTGTATTTTTTTCAACGGAAAATCTGAGCAGAGGAATTCTGTCATTCCGACTGTTTTAAAAGAAACACATGATTAATCTTGCTTAAGAGCTAGAAAAAGGTTTAACCACTAAATTATTGAATGAGTAAAAATAAATTGCTAATGGACATTTGTAGAAGGATTTGTAGAGGATCTGACGCCGACGATTGTTTTCTGCACCTCAAACAAAATGAAATCCAACGATAAACGGAAAAAAAGATCTTTTGAACAGTACCATGTCCTTAAAGGTAGTAAAATGGCTACAGTCTTTATATTTGCAACAGTTTTCATGCTTTTTTATAGATGAACCATCAGATGTCATATCGTTCCCTAAAATAATACCCGTGGGTTATCTTTCGTCAACGGCATATGACCTTTATGTAAGAGATCCGTTGATCATTAGAAAAGTAACAGTTGTATTTATTTTTGCAATCAGTAACAGGTAGTTGGAGGAATTTGAGTCTGTGTGATCTGACTCAAGCTGAATCCGCATTTTTACGCAGAAGCGAAACCAAACACAGCCAAAGAGCTTATCTATCTCCCGTAGATATTGTTGCCGTAGAGAGACTTACTGAGTGAACGCTCGAAAATATTGCGGTAACTATTTTTTTCGTTTGTCAGAAATCGAAATAATTCGTAAGTAGAGTCCATTTACCACCCGAATACCACTCATTCCGCGTCCTTCAGACAGTTATGTGTGCATCATTTGCAGAATATGGATTAAACAAAAAGGTTTGCCGTTTTGAAGATTAATTTAATAACTTTCATGCTTGCTTCCCAAAAGAATTTTAAACAATCTCGTCTCAACTAAACTAAACACGCTGGAGCAATCACGCAAGAGCACTTCTAATTCATAGCAATTGTTTTCTCCACTAAACATATGAACGCAATTTTTAGATGTGGAAGATAAACCGGCCGCTCCTTCTGAGATCAAGAGTCCAATGTGAATCCACTTGGTGTGCAAAGCCTGGCGCATATGGTATGTCCCTGCTGTAGTTTATTGTAAGTTTCAATAAACAGGGATGCTTTAAAAGCATATTTGGCATAATTGGTGTCTTAAAAAAGAGTTGGTTTAAGAATTTTCCCATTTTAGTTGAGAACATTGCCTCTTTTTTAAAATCATGCATTTTTTCAATTTTTTATAGATAGAAAAATGTACCGTTGACTTCTGGAAATGTCAGCCGATCCGTTTAATGTTATGATGTTGTCTGCAATGTAGCAAGAGTTGAAATTTATAAATATATTCCTAGTAGCTAAACTCTGCATGCTTCTCCCTCTGTGCTATCGGTTACTACTGAACAGATCCATCAGGTAGGCCTGGCTGATGACGGCTAATAAGCCAGAAATGGCCTTTGTAGTCTTCCTTTACGTTACTTGTGTCGTTTTGTAATAAAAGTTGCAGTGCACCTTTGAGCGGGGCTCAAGGTTGAAGCGCCATCGATCTAAAGCGTAAGGATTCCGAGCGCTTGTCCAAATGGTAGATTGTTGAAGTTTTTATCAGCAATTCGCGGGTTCTAGCTTTCGGTAGGGCCACACCTGAGGAACGTATAATTAACTGACATAACCTGATGGACGAGAAATTGTAAATCGATTCTCCCAGGGAAAAATCAATGGTCGCCCGTGTGCAAAGGGACGGAATTTCATGAGCGATCGGATAAGATCCTTTAATAAAGGCCAGGTTTTACCACCTATGGTGGCAAGTAAGTGAGCCCGTGGTTCAATCTCTGGACCGTGCGACTTCTCAGGAAAAGTAGTCCCGTTCGGGAAAAGTTGTCTACAAATAATTTTGGAAGTGTTCAATAATCCTGATTAAGGTGAATGAAACAAGGTGCACTTTGCTCAATGTTTAGAGCCTTTATCTTCCGTTCGAGACTCGAGCTTCTCGTTGCTGCATCAACCAATAACAGAAACATCGGCGAAACACGTATCTTGGTTTTTAGCTAGTACCTACGTCGAAGTACGGTAAAAGTTTTTGCCTGTTAACATTTTTACTAGTTGTTGCAAAAGATGTTTCTAGAATTTAAGTTACGATATTAGTTCATAGGGGTTGATTGTCTTCGACACAAAAGCTCATTGAAATTTGTGGTCTGCAAGTAAAACATCTGTTCTCACTCACTTATTTCGATGGCCTTCACGTGAGAATTTCAGAAATTATTTTTTTGATTATTCTTTGATTTTCATATACCATAAACAGAATAGAGGAAGCTGGGAGACACACTGAGGAGCCAAAACCATTGTTGCTGCGTCACGCAGAAACATAAACATAGGCAAAACATGTGTCTGGGCTTTTAGTCTATACCTATGTTGGAAGTACGGAATAACTTGTTTGCAATCAAAGAATCATGTTACTTGTATACCTAATTGTTTTTTAAATGGGCATTACGTTGTTATTCCTCCATTGTTGTTTGTCTTCTGCCCAAATGTTCATTAAAATTTCGGGTCTGACCCTAAAAAGTCATAATCCAGTCACTGAACTCAATGTCCAGCACTTAATAATTTTAGAAACGAGCGTAGTCAATATTCCCAGTCACAACCGTCAAGACAAGGAGCCCGTGGCTCAATGTTTAGATGGTTGGAATTCTAATCAACGGGTCGCAGGTTCGAACCTAGCGTTTTAAACCACCCGGGATTGGGTATGGCTGGCTGATGAAGGCTAATAAGCCAGAAATGATCCTTCCAGTCTCCCTTGCCTTTGTCGGCAATATGTGTCTGCCTTATTCACTACTAGCAACTGTGCGGCTGCTGGCTGTGCTCGAGAGTAGGCCACAAGGCAGAGCAGAACGCGTGAGTTCCGTTAGTGATCGTGCACGTTTATCAAAGGATGCAATCAATGTTCCCAAATAAGAGCTGCAAATAACCGAGCCCGTTTCTCGATGGCTAGAGCTTTTTCGATCATCGGGTGGTGCACAACCTAAAATTGGATATGACTGGCTGACGACGTTTAATAAGCCAAAAATGATCAATCCAGTCTTCCTTGTCTTTGCAGGCAATATGTGTCTACCTTTTCTTCTATTGCCGCTGTGCGGTTTCTGGCGGGTAAAGAGAGTGAAGTTCGAGACAGAACGGGATGAGCGAGATCCGTTAGTGATCGATGAACGTTCCTCCACGAACGCTGCCAGGTTTCCAAGCGAAACCGGCAAGTCAAAGAACCAGTATTTAAATGGTTATATCATTAAAATATGGGCCACAGGTTGTGGGTTCAAATCAGGCTGTTGCACACCTTGGGTGTCTATCTATTTCGTTTTCCTCAGGCATAATCATACAATTGGAAAGGCAGATGCGGATTCTATACTACTTCAGCAGGTGGTCAATTTGCATAATTAATCACATGGCTTCCTGATTTTTGCTAGTGGTTGAATATTCCACTTATGCATTCGGCTAAATGCATTGGAATTGGCTTACTCAATATTCAACACTTGACTGTACTGTGTAATGTACTCATTTACTTTTAATAACCGAGCTAAAATTCGGAGATAAATCTCAGGATTGGTTGAACTGAAACCTAAACCATGTTGCCCTGGTTTGGTTTGCCATCCATCTGTCTTGTGTTCTAGTGAGAATCCAGATGTCAGCACAGTAAACATTCTTGTTCAAGTGATCGCCTTTTATTCTCAACTATTCCCTGGAACGTGCTGGTGTATTTCTACAGTTTATAAACAACCTCCCCACCTCTCAACATCCTCTTTCTATGCATAAAACGTACGACAAGGGGGGGAGCATATATTGAACTGCATGTACTTTGCCCCTGTTACATATAGGTTATCTCCATAGCCATGATTTAGCGTTCAAAGTTTGTGGATTCGTCCCGTAATTTTATTCTTTCCGATTGATTGTTTGTCCAAAACATAGAGTATGCTTCAGAAATCAATCCGTTTTTATTACTTGTTCAATAATTGTCAGTCAGCGAACTCAGGAGTATACGATCGGTGACTGTGTAGCCATTATTGACGTGTTTCATTCCCGGATAGAAAGCTGTAAAATTGCTAATATTTCATAAATACTTTTAGCAGAAACGGGGAAAAGATTGAAAATTTATGAAATTTCAGTGGAGAATGAACAAAAGTATTTACGCATAGCATGTTAATCTGGGTGCCAACGATCCTAAAAACACAAAACCTTATTGCACGCAAGTCAGTAGTATGTTTAAATTTGTTACATCGTTTCGCTATATTAGGCTTTTGGAAGATCTAGACGACGATTAGTTAGCTTATAATCCACCTTTTTTATATTTACGGAGGCCATCCACTGTTTCATAAGAATTATTTAATTGATTTGTAGGCAGGATATTGACTGAGTACTCGTCTTGTCTCTCCGTCCTGTATTCTTATAATAAACGAAGTTGCTTGGTAAAAACAGCAGTGTCGATACAAGCGAAAATGCGAGTCCTAGGAAGTACTGAGAAGACGTAGATGCGATCGCTGGGAAAAGAGCTTTATTCGCCTGATGTATTGGAATCCAACTGGAACCCATCATCAGAGACAGTATCAGATACGGGTTAGTTGTGCACAGGGAGTTTTAAGGAACATCTGGAGTTTTTTTATCAGATCTGTTGCAGTAGTGGGCAAAAGCCATTTCGTCGAACAAACCGGAATACTGCTTCGGAAGTGAATTGCCAAACACGCGGCAGCAGAAAGGCGAAATGACGCCAATTCTCAAGTGGATGCTCATTTGGCAAGAACTGGCCAAAAATTCAAGTTCGACGAAAGCCGAATCTCTCGAAGGAGTTGATGATCGGGTGAGGCGCAAGTTGCTTGACTCATGGTTTGCAAGCTCCCAGTTTACAAACAAGTGCAATAACCTACCGAACCCATATTGGGTGTTGAGACTCAGTTTGGTCAGAGCAATCAGTCCTTTGGGGAGCGCTCAGGTGAACAAAGTTTCCAACGCCAGTGCCGTTGAGCCAGATGGTGAACAACCATTACACCAACCTCGACCACGGATGACGCAACTTCAGCGGATAACGACCCGCAGGCCGGCCATCAAACAATAAATGCACCAGAGCGAAGTCGTTATCGCTGAATGGGGAGCCGTTAATTGACCGTAAAACGCGCAGGGACAACCTTGAATATCAATGAAACAGTGCATAATTCTGGCTGTTTTTTAACACTTTTGTCTGCAAGTGTTCAATGTGGTTACATGTTTTTTTCAAAGACAAACGACCTAGCAATATTTTTAGAGTCTTATCTCGTTACATTTTTTAATAGCCAATATAAGGAAGTCGAAATGCTGTGGAGGTAATTTTGAACAGTAGTCCGCAGATATGGGATGAAAAGTAAATGATCGCAATTTCTGGGAATTGCCGAAAAATATCCAAAAAACACATCCTCTCTACGTATTCGACCACACCTCATACCAAGTCGTTGCTTTACTGTGGTAACCTGTGACCAGGCTTTGCGTTAATTTCTTTAATAGATTGTTGACTGACTTTGTCAAAGAACCATCATATCTGCCCTCTTTTTAATTCGTTCTTAAACGTTTTCGTTTGACACAAAAATCGTAGTTGCAGGCCAGATGGCGGATTCTGACCACAAACCAGGAGGATGAGCACGTTTAGCGTACTACCCAGGGCGTCAATAACTGAAGATTTTCATTAGTTAGCTGTGATCTTTGAAACATCAGTTGCCTGTTGATGAATTGGAGTGCAACCTTGTAGTAATTCTTGGTGCAAGCATAAACGTTTTCAGGCGAAGCAATGCGCAAAGTACAGATGATAGACTTGTGGCAAAAACGACGGTAACTCTAAAATAGGACATCGGGGGGAACCGCAGGTCTCAGTACATGCGATATGAAGCTGTCAACCGAAGTTGGACACCTGAGAGTGTTCCCCTGCGACACTGTAATTGATGTAGGTTTAATAAAACTACATACACCTGCGAAGTGCTAAGAATTTAATTGGCACCGACCATTAGATTTTGTTGTTGCTTGACAGAAACTCGAACTCAAGATGCTGTCTGACCTATGAGTTGTGTAAGATAATGCTAGCAGCTCATTAAATCAAGGCGGCGGTCACAGCCCCATTTACTGTAATATTTTAGTATTAAGAAAAAAGAGTTAGTGAGGGGAATGGCAACGTTCACCAAAAGCTATTTGCGTTATTGACACGGTTTTTGGTCACAGAAATCATGGTTTACACCTTGAAGAATCTATTTTGGAGAAGCAGCTGGGAAAATAAATTTAGAACCAGGAACGTTTCTTGGTGACCTTAACGGGGACTACTTAAAAACCGATTTTTGGAAAATAAGATCAGCAGAAACGTAATATTAGCTGAAGTTGGCGATAGCCAGGCTCAAATTGGACGTCTGGATGCCAGGAAGAAGTCGATGTTAACGTCAAATAGCATCAGCGATTTAGTTAAATGTTAATTGTGCTACCTGAATCAAATAAGTAGACACTCTCTATACATCATTTAAAAGGGTTACTAATGCTCAGTCCAACCGAAGATTCCAGCGTTTTTAAGAGGACCAGAAGGGTTTTGTTTTTGTTTCTCTTCTGCGCCAATCTCCAAGATCATGTTTTGTTAAGGGTCTTGATAGCAATCTTGACTAAGTGTTCAAATATATTTGAGCGTTTATTGGTTCCTAAGAGGCACTGTATCAAAGACCTACAGTTGAAATTGTAATCCTATTATTAACGAAGCTTTTTTCAATCAATCCGCTAAAACGTCAATTTGCTGTCAGCTAATTTCTATGTTTACAGATTAAGGATTAGGGCCAGAATTCGTTTCTTTACGATCAATAGGCATCCGCCGACAATCGATCGCACAACGAAATCCGAAGTGTATATGCTCCTGCGTTTATTCTAACAGTGAACCATTCATTTATTAAAAATCAACCTTTAATCCAATACAATAGGGGATTTGGGATAGGAATTGATGTAGTATTTTTTTGTAGATTTACGTAATTAATCATTACTGTTTGTTGCAACTTGGAGACCCCAGGGCAACGATTGCACAGCTTGTGCACAGCTAAATGTCTACCACTTGTTCAGTTTTGATTTAAATTCCTCATCCTCGGTCGGTTTCTCCTTGATCTGCATGTATGCGCTCTGAATTCCATCCAAGCCTTGAACTTGTGGTTGCGGTTTCGAGGCCGCCCAGGTTTAACCTAGCTAATTAGGTCGATAAATCCCTTTAACTGCATTTTAACTGCTCTTACCGGTTTCCTCGAAGAGTGAATACAACCATTCATATAACTTTCTGCTTTTTTTCAGTAGGTTGATCATGAAAGCACGTGCTTAAGTCTCCTTTCGATCCAAGCTCTTGTGCTGTTAAAGAAAATTCTAGCCTGTTTTAACAAGATCAAATTTCACTATTTTATCCATCTGCACAATGCTACTTGCTTACACGTGCCTTGATAGCCGATTGCTTGAACCTCGTTTAGATAGGCAAGTCGAAGCGTGAGAACCGATGTACGATGAACGAGGTATTGCGTACATTTTTGCGATGAAAATCACGGGGTCGGTATTGTCTGCGCATCAAAATCCTTACAACTTCATCCTCAATTTAGGTCTACTATGTCCCGTTTCCTCGTCAGACTTCCATTCGCGAACGCAGTGGATTGTCACATACGCGGAGGGAGCAGCGCACATAAGAAGCTTGCACGTGTATAAACAAGCCTTAGTTGCAGAGACGCAAAAAACCTTATGCGTTGCATTCACATATTGCGGGTATCCTGCTCAGGTCAGCGAGGTGAGCTGGATCTGGTGCGGTGAACCAGTTGCTCAAGCAAAGGCCTCAGAAGCTACGGATGACCCCTGGTCTTGTTGTTTTCCAAATTAAGTGTGTATTTTACAAAAAATATTTCTTATTCCTTCCAATGCTAACAATTCTGACAACCATTACGAATACAATCATCACAAAGCAAAAGAGTAAAATGGGTTTAAGAGTACTCCCTACGGCATACGTCCTGCTAGTTTTGTATGTTAAAAATGGCATTTGCCTGACGTTAAATGTTAGCAGTTCAAAGCCTAAGAAAAGGAAAAACGGTCACATTAAACTTGTATGAACACTATGCACGCTTCGAAATATTAACTTGGAGTACCATATTTGTTCTATTTTTTGATTGTTAATCGGGTGCTTTTTAAGATCTCATGCTATTAAATGAGCATAAGACATAATATATTTGAATCTGTTTTACAAATTATATTCTCTACTTTATGGTATAATGGTCAAATCAGTGGGAAAATTGCTAAGACGTAAAAACGTAATTTCCCAAATGTTATTTATGCAAGCGGTCAGAAAGAAGAACATTTAGCAGTCGAAAATCTTACTTGAGTAGTGTATTCCTTTATTATGGTGCATGCGAAGCACCTTTAAAAATACACCTAGGCAGAACTCTCCAATAGAAAACCAATTTCCGATTTTCACTTAAACATTTCATGAAATCGCTGTATACTCTACTTGCAAGCCCTTCTAGGGTCATGTTTAACACACTATATTTGGGTTATCATCGGCAGCAAATTCGAAAGGGGGAACCAGAAAATGAAAGCTCGTTTAAATTGATGGCCTAATTTCAGATCAGACATTTCAACTGACAAATGCGCTCGTTTTATCATTAACTGCCACCCAACGTGCCACGCTGCCAACATTAAAGAGGGCCGATTCACCATGCCAACAAAGACGAGGGAAACCGGGTTGTTAATTTCTGGTTCACTAGCCGTCATCAGCGCGTCCTTCAAAGCACCAAAGGATAAACCGGCTGATTCTTAAACCCGCGACCTGTTGATCAAAAGCCCAACGCTTTAACCGCTGAGCCACGTGGTCTTGCCGGTTTACATCGGGAATATTAAATTGCATTCGTTGAGAAACGCTCACCGATCGCTAAAGGATAAATTATCTACCTACGATATTAGCCATTTTTCGGCTGCTGGCGGGGCTCAAGAGTAAGTCTCAAGGCAGAGGTGAACAAGTGAGTTCTGTTAGTCCTGTGGTTAACATTCCTCAACGTATATTTAAGCGGTCATCATCGCTGTAATGAGAAAGCGTTTAGTCTTGAAATAAACGCAACAACCTCTTCAATGGTTCTGTTACAAGGTGGTTACCGTAAATGGAACCCGTTTTTACCAAAAATCATTCTTTTTTCCTTGATATTTTAAAAATGTTTAATTATTATCCTGGAATTTAAACGTTATGTGCAACAAATTAACAAACTAAACACTTTCTTCTTTCTTCCCTGGGGTATGGCAAATTGAGAGTCAACTTTTAAAAGTGAGATCGAGCCTCAGTTACACAGAGGCAGCTGTGAGATAAACGGCCCACTTCAATTGCACAAGCTAGATAGAAGGCCAGGGCTTTGCAGCACACAAACCAACGATCACACAAATTTAACTTGGAAAGTCCTTGTGTTCATAAAGCTCTGTAATAAGAAGCCAATTAAAAGTTTTACTCCGAAGAAGGATTTCTGCCTGACGCACTCCATAAATTAGTCTTTAAGAGAAGCATGTCTATCAAACAAAAAGATCCACTCAAAGTTTTTAGAAACATGCAGACGAACGGGCGGCTTTTTATTCGGCATTCAAGTGAATGACGCACAAAAATAACATGCTTCTGAGTTAACTATTCTTTCTGCTGTTAATAATTTTAAGGTTAAGTTCCTGATACTGCTGGTGCTACCATTTGAATCTAATTTACATAAACGCTCTATATGAACGGTCAGCATGTTTGAGCATTTGTAGATGAAGTGCGGCTGGAACCGCAGATCTATTATATTTAAGACAAGCTCAAGTGTTTTATCACAGGAAAACTTTAGATTATCTCATCCCGATTTATTTAAGTACAATTCCTTTGGCGTACATAACTTTCCACAGACGTACGGAAAGGTGAATTTAGGTTTGGCAGCTGAAGAGTTATATGTGTGTGCTAATTCATACTAATAAGTTTTCTAGCATCTCGTAGGATCTAAGTTTGCAATAACTGAGGTTAGACCTGTTGCGTTAAAGCTTTCGTATTATTTTTTTTCTAGAAAATAAATTCTCATTGGTCCTTAATAAGTTGGTGCACTAGGCGAAAGCGTCAACATTCCTGAAAACGGATCGATTTGCCGACAGTTAGAGTGATCAGATGTCGCAAAATATTTTGCTCAGAGTACCATGAAATATCAGGTCTATGACATTTGCATAGTTCAGACTAAACGCCCAAAACGGAAGACGTCTTCGTACCTTCTGGGAGGATGGTACCGGAGTTTTTTTACAAAAAATGAATCAAAATTCCCGTAATTTGAAAAAACATTATCTCTGGGGAAAATTCATTCAGGACTTTCACTCTTTATTTGGGATAACATCCATCTATGTGTGCAAAATATCATACAGACACTTTGACTAGGGCATAAATTTGCCCTGGTACGAAATCTGAACGCCAGATTACTTCAGAAAAACGATGGTTTAAATGAGGTGATGCTGGCTCACATATTATGATTTGTCTTTCAAGAATCATGATGCATCTGTCTTTTTAATAAATAAAACCCAAAATAGCTGAAGTAAGGTTTTGGAGTGCAAGGGTGATAAACAACAACGTGATCAGTTATCTCTGGTTTAACATTGAAATCAAACTCCCTATCCCCTGCCGAACGTAATCGCTCGATACGCCTTTGGTACCTGAAGTATGGAAGTGGCAATTTTCATTTTCGTATGAGGTACCGTATACTATTTTGCGAAGAAATACCACATACACAATGAACCCGCTGTTTTGAACTCCCAGAATAACTACTTTTTATAATGTTAACAACATCTATAACGCTGCGATACCACTGAGTGGAAGGTAAATGAGGAAACCATCCTAAAGTTTTCTTTGGTTTGCTTTGCTGGAATAGAAATCCACTCATTCCAAACCACAAGTAATCGTAGAATCTTAATCAAGTGCTGGATATTTAAAATATAATGTGCATGACTATTCACGAGTTGTGACCTACCTATTCATTCTTTTCCAGAATTTCTGCTCAACGCGAAAAAACCTTTTCAATCTTAAAAAGGAATATTTTTCTTTACTTTGACCGCTTTGCTGTTGACTCACGCGAAGCGTTTTCCGGCATGATGAGGTCAAACTACCTCATTGGCCTACTCGTTCTCGCACATCCTATATATACGCAAGAAGCAAGAGAAAAATTCAGACAAAAAGATGCTTCAAGCTGCCGCCAAGCCGATTTTTGCGTTAGTACTTCGTGAGTCCCTTTAACTTTCTGAGATATTTTCGCATTAGAGCATATCTTCTGAAAACTTGCGACAACGGTCCATAGGGGGGGGGGTACTTACTGCAAAACAACACTAACCTTTTCCAAGCTATAAGGAGGTTCCTTAGCTTTAAGAGCTTGAGTAAATGCAACGCCTTGACGGATACATCTTACTTCCTCCTACTCCTCCGATTAAAAAACTGGTGCACTTTTGAAGGACTCCAGTCGGTCAAATATTTTTACATCTTTACAGAAATTAAGGCGACACACAAGAAGCCCAGGATACACATATCGAAACAAATGATTATCGCATAGATCAGTCCAGTGAATGCGGCTAGTAGTACAGGACATCTGAATAAATTCGTCCAAAGTTTACTTCATTTTTTGCAAAATTTGGGGTCTAGCGTTTTTACCGTACGAATCCTATATTTGTGCTTAGTGTCCAACGAAAACAATTTAATTCTTGTTAATTTCACTACAATTGCTTCTTACAAATATTCGAAGTTACATTTGTCAACCTTGAGCATTTTTTTTTTAATACAAACTAAGTCATTTTAAGTTACCTGCAAGCGGTATCTGTTTAAATATTTACAACGGGAAGGTACGAATTCCATCTCCTACCAATTGTAATAGTAACATAATCGTAGCATCGTCCTTGTAATAAACCAAAAATGTGCTTCGTTATGCAGCAAAGAAAATTATTATTTCATTGTTTCTTTATAATTCTGAAAGAGAAGTCACGTGCCCCGGCGGGCTTCCTCTGTCTGCATGAGGCAATAAAGATTAAATTGTCCCATCGATGAGCCACATGAAATTTATGGCTTAGAACACATTGACGTTCATCTATTACTGTCAGACATCTTTGACCCAGTAATATGTATGAGCCAACACTTTTGATCACTTGCCTATATGAAAAGAGGGTTTGTGATATATGTGAAATTATACTTTTTCCCATATTCATGTTTTTTTTTATGTAAATAGCAGATTTTGTGTAGGAGTGTAAAATTGAAGTCCAATTCCATTTGATTAACTGCTTTTTTTATTTTTAGTTGTCGCGGGTACCCTAGGAGATGAATACGTCCTCGAACCGACAGACACGCGAATTTATGATCAAGAGAGTGGTTGTATAGACTTGACTACGATTGTGCCGACTAACTTCACTGTAAGCCAAATGGGACTCCTTAAAAAGGTTCTGTATTATCAGCTTATTTTTATGAAATTTGCACCAAATATGAGCTTATCAATCCATATACCATGCTAAGGACATACTTTCCAGAACTAGAAAGGAATACGAGCCAAAAACAGAAGAAAATTATTTGTCATTTTATTTTAGCGAAATATATGTGTGGATTTTTGAAAGCCATTTGTAGTTAAAAAAAGGAAGTGAATTTGAAAGTTAGTAACTGTAACATCACCTTTTTTGAAAGGGAGATAACACATTGCACAGGTCAGCCCTCCTGCAGTAGTGCTATGAAGCACACAGACCGTTATGACTTAAAATAAGTAGGTGACAGGGTTTTTTATGGAGACTACAATGGCACTTGGTTACTTATTTCACCAAATCATTTTTTTTAAAAGTTGTATTTATGGGGATCTACAGCCGTATTGATTTCACATCATTTGAATGCATTTTTTATCCTATTTTTCAGCGTGTACGCTTAGACAAGACTGATTTTGAGTGCGAGGGCGATGTCTGTTCAAATTACGCCAATCGAAATGAACGAGCTCAAATGCGAGTTACCCGAGGTGAGAGCAGCATTGAAGTTCATAAATGGCAGAAATGTAAAATAAATATAGTCAGGCACAATTAAAATTATATCTGTCCTGTTGTGGCAGCCATTCTAGTCAGATAGTTCATGGACACCTCTGTTCATTTACTCTGCCAATGGGTTAATATCACCAAGTTGACGTTTCATGATTAGAACTATATTTTTCGAAGAGTCTTCACTTTTAATCTTGGCTTATTAAACATCATCAGTCAGCCATGTGCAGCCTCACCCGAAGCTCGAACCCGCGACCTGTTCATCATAAGTTTCGAGCTCTACCCCACTGTGCCACGTGCTCGTTTTCTTGTCGGGAATATTAGCAAAAATAAATGGGTGCCTAAGGATTAGTTACAAGCATCATGCATTCCGTTGTACCTTGGCGCTTACTCTATAGCCCGGCCCGCATTCCTAAAACTTCCAGTGATGTGGTAGAATGGCAGTAACGACAAAAACACTGGTATTTGAATGGCCATTTGCGGCCTATTAGCCATAGTCAGTCAGCCATATCCAACCTCAGATGTTGACGTACGCAATGATCAAACATACAAAATTTTGGTTAGACATCAAACACACTGCCCACTGGCCCACGAGATCATTGACATGTCAGTTTCATTCGGGAATATTAAATTTAGTAGATGGGCACTCTACGATCGGTTACAGGACTAAATTGTTCCGTTTTATCTTGGACCTCACTTAACTGTCACGCCAGCAATCACAGCGCTGCTTTATATATATATATAAATATATATATATATATATATATATATATATATAGGGCACAACGGAACATAAATTGTTCCTTTAGCAGATCGGTGAGCCACTACACTATCATCATATTCCGATCGCAACCGACAAAAGCGACGAGCCCGTGGCTCAATGGTGAGCGTTCGACTCCAAAATACCAAAGGTCGCGGGTTCGAATCCCAGGTGTTCCACACTTGGGATTGGGTATGACTGGCTGATGACGGCTATAAGCCAGAAATAGCCATTCCGGTCTCCCTTGTATTTGTCGGTTCCACATTATTAACATATGCTACACGTCGCTATGCGACTGCCTGTGAGTACTCTAGTCTGAGTTCCAGGGCACAACGGAACATAAATTGTTCCTTTAGCAGATCGGTGAGCCACACACTATCATTAAATTCCCGATCGCAACCGACAAAGCGACGAGCCCGTGGCTCAATGGTAGATGCCGTTCGACTCAAATACCAAAGGTCGCGGGTTCGAATCCCAGGTGTTCCACACTTGGGATTGGGTATGACTGGCTGATGATGGCTACGCCGTGAAATGGCCATTCCGGTCTCCCTTGTCCCTTGTCGGTTCCACATTATTAATATATATATATATATATATATATATATATATATATATATATATAATGAAAAGCATCTGAAAATCAAAAGTTGGCAGACTAAAGATGTGATGAATTTCTAAAAGCACATTTTCTAAAACATTTTTAAAAAGGGTAAGGATAATCGTACACTTTTCTTCAGATCCGGAATTCATCAGTGATGCAGTAAGGGTAACAGTTCGGCTCTGTGACCTTGAACGCCATGCCTGGCTTGGATTCGACATTTCTTCCATGCTTTCGCAGGGCAGAGTCGGTTTCCATACTATCTTCTTCTCTCAGGCTGGTTCCTGGTCCATAATAGACAGCACATGTGAGTTCCTTATATCATAAACTGCAATCAAAAGTGAATGTAAGTTTTCTTAAACATGCCTCCGTTTTTTGTTCAAGGATTGATTGGAGAGAAATCTGCACTTTGGGCCGGAAGTGCACGTAGACAAACCATTCTTTATCATGTCAATGTCTCTGTTATTTTGGTTTCAGACTGCATTCAGGTACACAAGAGCACGCCACTCAATATCCTCGCGAATGGCAAGAATGAAGTTGAATTATCCTGTGTTATACAGCAGTCCTGCGAAAACCTCTTTGTAAGTGCTTTCCCCAATTGTTTCAACCTAAATCCGGCACACCTTACTCTGCCTTAACGTGCAGCTCATTTAGTTGACCTTAATGAAGTTCATCAAGGCGTGCCAACACACCTCAAATTATGACAGTAGTAACGTGCCCTCTTATTGACTGCGCTGCATTATTAACTCGCGTCACGAGCCATTCGGTTCCTGTCTAGGCCCAGAGCATTTGTGACCTCACCCAAGTAAGCCAAAAGTGACACATTTACCACACTAATTTCAACGTTACCAAAGTCTTTTCTCAAATGCTAACTGCACTTTTTTCAAAAAATGCATGCAGTAACTGTACCTCAATCCTATTTAGTCTCCGGGTAGCAGTCATACTTACTCCAAACTTTCAGTAGTATCTGTGGCCAACTCGCTTTTTTTATAGTAGCAATAAGTGCAGAAGCGAAAAATACCTTACCTAGAATTGTTTTCTAATCTAGTCAATCAAATAGAAATTGTACGGGCAGCCTAAACTTGGCATAAATCTGTCGGACTGAAGCATTCCGCAAATTTATAGGAATAGTTAAGGCAGAATCGAATAACTCGGTGAGATAAAAGCTGAGCCAGAAATACATAATTCACAGGGAATTTTTCTTCAAGTTGGTGCATAAATTTCTCAGTCGACTAAAACAAGTAAGTAACGTATCATGCTTATTTGACGCAAATTCCAAATTTTCACAATTTTGCGTATGAAGCCTGTATTCTTTTACATCTCGTACACAGACGACGTTGTATTCAACGGATCGCGAACTCTGCCGTGGCTATGGACAAGCAACTTGCCGTAAGTTGGCAGGCTCTTCGAGAGTATATAATGTTTTAGTATTTAAATAGAGGAATCATATTCTTTAAAGCGGATTAGATACAGGTTGCATGTCAAGAAAGTGAAAATATTTCATGTGTATCTGTTAAACCTAAACAGAATACAATCGACTCTAAATTTCTAGGGGCCGTAACAAATATTCATTGGAAAGTTACCCTCGGGTACAGTACAATTGTGTAGAAGTTGACCGCTAATCCGCCCATTTATATTTCTCAAGACATTGAAAAGCTCGACGACGGAACAATTGACTACAGGACCACTCTACTCAAACCCAAGACCGGCCGGTACAGCTTTGCGTTCTGTCAGACATCCGGAGACTTCTTGGAATACATAATTGACTGGGAAGGTTAAACTAAGAAATGAAATATTTCAACAATTATATTCACTCTTGAGGTGATGTGTATTCATTGTCTTAGGTAATAAGGCCAAATTTTGAAAACTGTTTTGTATTCCTTTAAAATACATCATTAAAATTAATCCACTGACAGTCTTCTATCAAACGTGACCTCAACTCAATAAAAAACCGCACTTCAAATTCCTATTTTCTATGTAACCCAGTTCTTCAAGACTTTCTATGCGGTTTCTGGTATATGGACTCTAGAGAATAATCAAGGAAATAATGTGTGAAATTATTAAGTGCAGGACATGGAGTCATATGATTCGGACATGACTTTTTACGGTCAGACCCGAAATTTCGATGAACATTTGGGTCGAAGAAAATCAACCACTGTGAAATAACCACGTTTTGCCCATTCTACAAAATATAGAAGTACTACAAGTAGTATGAATCGTATATGGCACATATATGATACCGTACTTCCGACACAGGTACTAGCTAAAAGCCCAGACACTTGTTTCGCCGATGTTTCTGATGCTCCGGGACGCAGCAACGAGGGGTTCGGCTCCTCAGTGGGTCCACCAGCGTTCTCTATGCGGTTTCTGGTATATGGACTCCAGAGAATAATCAAGGAAATAATTTCTGAAATACTTAAGTGCAAAACATGGAGTCGGACGATCCGAACATGACTTTTTAGGGGCCGGACCCGAAAATTTAATGAACATTTTGGTCAAAGACAATCAACCACTGTGGAATAACCACGTAATGCCCATTCTACAAACAAGCAGTTCCAAAACTAGTATGAATCGTATATGGCACATATATTATACCGTAATTCCGACATAGGTACTAGCTTAAGGCCCAGAAACGTGTTTCGCCGATGTTTCTGAAGCTGCGTTACGCAGCAACGAGGGGTTCGGCCCCTCAGTGGGTCACCCAGCGTTCTATATGCGGTTTCTGGTATATGGACTCCAGAGAATAATCAAGGAAATAATTTCTGAAATTATTAAGTGCAGGACATGGAGTCAGATGATTCGGACATGACATTTTAAGGTCAGACCCGAAATTTCAATGAACATTTGGGTCGAAGACAATCAACCACTGTGAAATAACCACGTAATGCTCATTCTACAAACAAGTAGTACTACAACTATTATGAACAGTATATGGCACATATATTATACCGTGCATCGGACATAGATACTAGCTTTAAGCCCAGACACGTGTTTCGCCAGAATGTTTCTGCTGCTGCGTGACGCAGCAACGAGGGGTTCGGCTCCTCAGTGGGTCCCCAGCGTTCTCTATGCGGTTTCGGTATATTGACTCCAGAGAATAATCAAGGAAATAATTTCTGAAATTATTAAGTGCAGGACATGGAGTCTGATGATTCGGACATGACTGTTTAGTGTCAGACAGAAATTACAATGAATATTTGGGTTAAAGACAATCAACCACTGTAGAATAACCACGTAATGCCCATTCTACAAACATGTAGTACTACGAGTAGTATGAATCGTATATGGCACATATATTAGACCGTACGTTCGACATAGGTACTAGCTTTAAGCCCAGACACGTGTTTCGCCAATGTTTCTGCTGCTGCGTGAAACAGAAACGAGGGGTTCGGCTCCTCAGTGGGTCCCCCAGCGTCCTCTATACGGTTTTTGGTATATAGACTCCATAGAATAATCAAGGAAAAAATTTCTGAAATTATTAAGTGCAGGACATGGAGTCAGATGATTAGGACATGACCTTTTATGGACAGACACGAAATTGCAATGAACATTTGGGTCGAAGACAATCAACCACTGTGAAATAACCACGTAATGCCCATTCAACAAACAAGTAGTACTGGAATCGTATATGGCACATATATTATACCTGACATAGGTACTAGCTAAAGCCCAGACACGTGTTTCGCTGATGTTTATGCTGCTGCGTGACGCAGAAACGAGGGTATGGCTCCTCAGTGGGTCCCCAGCTTCCTTTATACGGTTTCTGGTATATGGACTCCAGAGAATAATCAAGGAAATAATTTCTGAAATTATTAAGTGCAGGACATGGAGTCAGATGATTAGGACATGACCTTTTAGGGTCGGACTCAACATTTCAATGAACATTTTGGTCGAAGACAATCAACCACTGTGGAATAACCGCGTTATGACCATTTTACAAAAAAGTAGTACTATAAGTAGTATAAATCGTGTATGGCACATATAATATACCGTACTTCCGTACTGACTCCATGTCCTGCACTTAATAATTTCAGAAATTATTTCCTGGATTATTCTCTGGAGTCCCTATACCAGAAACCGCATAGAGTACGCTGGGGGACCCACTGAGCAGCCGAAACCCTCGTTGCTGCGTCACGCAGCAGCAGAAACATCGGCGAAACACGTGTCTGGGCTTTGAGCTTGTACCTATGTCGGAAATACGGTAAAATATATGTGCCATATACGATTCATAATACTTGTAGTACGACTTGTTTTAGAATGGGCATTACGCGTTTATTCAACTGTGGTTGATTAAATTCAACCCAATTGTTCATTGAAATTTTGAGAGTGACCCTAAGAAGTCAAGACGGAATCATCTGACTCCATTTCCTGCACTTAATAATTTCAGAAATTATTTAATTGATTATTCTTAGGAGTCCATATACCAAAAACCGTATAAATAACGCTTAGGGGCCCACTGAGGAGCCGAACCCCTCGTTTCTCCGTCACGCAGCAGCAGAAACTTCAGTGAAAAACTATCTGGGCTTTTAGCTAGTACCTATGTCGAACGTACGGTCTAATATATGTGCCATATACGATTCATATTACTTGAAGTACTACTTGTTTGTAGAATGGGCATTACGTGGTTATTTCACAGTGGTTAATTGTCTTCGACCCAAATTTTCATTGAAATTTCGGATCTGACCCTAAAAATCATGTCCAAATCATCTGACACCATGTCCTACACTTAATAATTTCAGAAATTATTTCCTTGATTATTCTATGGAGTCTATATACCAAAAACCGTATAGAGGACGCTGGGGGACCCACTGAGGAGCCGAACCCCTCGTTTGTGTTTCAAGCAGCAGCAGAAACATCGGCGAAACACGTGTCTGGGCTTTTAGCTAGTACCTTTGTCGGACGTACGGTATAATATATGTGCCATATATATATATATATATATATATATATTAATAATGTAGAACCGACAAAGACAAGGGAGACCGGAATGACCATTCCTGGCTTATTAGCGTCATCAGCAAGTCATACTCAATCCCAAGTGTGGAACACCTGGGACTCGAACCCGCGACCTTTGGTATTTGAGTCGAACGCTCTACATTGTGCAACGGGCTCGTTGCTTTTTCGGTTGCGATCGGGAATATGATGATAGTGTGTGGCTCACCGATCTGCTTAAGGAACATTTATGTCTGCCTGTGAGTACTCTTGTCCGAGTTCCAGGGAACAAAGGAACATAAATGTTCCTAAAGCAGATCGGTGAGCCACACACTATCATATATTTATATATATAAATAAAGTTGAGTTCTTTGAGAATAAAATAAATGTATCATAAAAATTGTCGAATCTGGTGCTCCAGTACGTCGTCAGACAATTGGTAGATGTACAGAAAAACGTTAACCTTCAATAATGCCTAACACAGGATTCTATGGCTGGCAACACTTGACCTTGTAATTGGCAATTTAATCGATGGGCCTGTCAACGCTTGCCTTGCCTGTGTGCATTGCCTCTAGGAATTCGCGGCCCTTCCTTCTGGGCAGGTGCCAACGATGTTGCTATCCTCCGATGCAAATAGGTGTCCTTTGTTCTGTGTACATTGCTACCTGAGATAAGGTGTCTCGTCTCCTCACCGCCAACATATGTTCATGTAATCGGATAGATAGAGATTTTCCGGTTTGGTTACAATAAACTGCATCACAACAGGTACACGGTATTTTGTAGACGACTTCTTTTCTATTGAAATAACCAACCCTTTACTCAGGGTGTGAAAGCTGGGTTTGCAAAGTTGTTGTAGGTTTGTGCGCTATTTGTATATTGTGTTTCTTGAGCTGTATTTCAACGAGCTCAGCTACGTTCTTTACATACGTGAGGGTTCGCCAGTTTGTTGTTTTTTATGCCTGGAAGGTCGTAGCACTGGAAATATCTTTTTTAACTGTTGTCGTCGCATGCATCGATGGACAAAGTCAGGAGGATATCTATTTTGGGAAAATAATTTGAAAATGTATTTCATTTCTGTTGGATATGTTTCGTCATCGGAACAGTGAGTTTTTGCTCGACTTAGCAAGCTCTTTACAGAGCAGCGTTTGTGAAACATGGGTGGATACGTACGTCACAAGGCTAGAACGAATAAAAAAAGGCGCACTTTGGACAAAAATGAATGAAAAATTTCTGATAAAAGCTGCATTCATCCAACCTTTACAAAAAGGTTGTTAACTTGTCCTAAAGAGTTCTAACCACAACAGAAGAAAGAGTTCTCAGAAAAATAATGAAATACAATCCGTCTGATTGCAATTTCTTGGGTTTCCTGACTAGTTTTGAATCCATTACAGCCTCAACTGATCTGCCAGAGACCGAATGGCTCACAATTCGAAATAATTCAGTCCAAACTTTAAAAAAGCGCAGGACATACTGAACATTATCTTGTGACGAAAAAGAAAGCATTAAACTCACTTAAGAAAGATTAAACCATTATAATTTTGCCTGCCGACAAATGAGGTTCTATGGCTATTGTAAGCAAAACGGAGTAGAAAGATAAGTTGACATCAATTTTAGTGTTTTAATCAACTAACATGCCCCTAAATACCGACCCCACAAAGTCACAAAACTCAAAGATCGAGAAGGTATTGAAACGCCTCAAAGGAAAACATTTAATTTCTGGAGTACTGGCTAAATCCTTGAAGCAGCATGAACCTACGATTGCCAAAATATACGGACTTACCAAAGTTCACAAAAGTTGCATTCCGCTGTGACCAAATATCACCTTAATCGGTGCACCAAATTATAAGATTTCCAAGTGGCTATTTCATCAACTCAACCCATCAACAAAGAACTGTGAATCCTCTTTTCAAGACTGGCCACAGTTCCTAGAGAAGATTAAAGCCTTTAAGATTAGAAATGATGAAATAATAGTGTCATTCGATGTTATTTCTTTATTTAAGTCTATCCCTCTGGGTTTAGCTAGGACCTGTACTGCAGAACTCCTACAGGCCTACTCTACCGATGTACATGTGGTAGTCTTCCTGGAACTTCTCAAGATTTGCCTTAAAAAACAAACTATTCCTATGCTGAAAATTATAATCGACAAATAAAGGTGCCCCTATGGGTTCGCCATATCTGTTTTTTTGGCTGAGGCTGAGATGCAGAAAACAGAAGCTAGAGCTCTCCCCAGAATACGCCCGAGATTGTGGCTACGCTAGGTAGATGATACATTTGTTATCATCAAAAAAGATAATCTTGAGTCACTCCACAATAACCTGAACACCAAGTTCCTTGGAATTCAATTCACCCTCAAAACAGAAACTGATTAACGACTCCCTTTCTTAGATGTCCTCGTACATAGGAAGACAGACGGGACAAAAAATACATCAGTCTATCGTAAAGATAGGTACTCCGAGGTCATTTTACATTTTGTGAGTAAGCAACCATGTATCCCAAACGCGGACTTGTTAACAGCTTGCTAAGTCGAAAAAAAACTCCCTGTTTGGATGAAGAAACATATTGAACAGAAATGAAATACATTTTCAAATTATTTTCCCAAAAGAGATATTCTCCTGACTTTGTCCATCGATGCCTGTGATGACAACAGTTAAAAAAGGTATTTCCAGTGCTACGACCTCCCAGGCGTCAAAAACAACAAACTGGCGAACCCTCCTGTATGTTAAGAATGCAGCTGAGCTCGCTGAAATACAGCTCAAGAAACACAATATACAAATAGCGCACAAACCAACAACAACTTTGCGCACCCAGCTTGTACACCCTAAGGACAGGGTTGGCTATTTCAATAGAAAAGAAGTCGTCTACAAAATACCGTGTACCTGTTGTGATGCCGTTTATTGTAACCAAACCGGAAAATCTCTATCCACTCATTTACATGAACAAAAGTTAGCAGTGAGGAGACGAGACCCCTTATCTCAGGTAGCAATGTACACACTGGACACAGGACACCTATTTGCTTCGGAGAATAGCTACATCGTTGGCACCTGCCCAACAAGGAAGGGCAGCGAATTCCTGGAGTCAATGCGCTCAGGCGAGGCATGCGTTGACAAACCCATCGATTAACTCGCCAATTACAAATTTCTGAAGGTCAATTGGAGGCGAAAACCGCCACAATCGACCAGATAACTTAAAACTCTTGACGTCTATTGGCTAAAACTTTAGCCAGCCATAGACTCCTGTGTTAGGCATTATTGAAGTTTAACTGTTTTCTGTACATCTTCCATTTGTCAGTATTAGCACAAGTTCGTCGGCAACTCCGTCGGAAGGACGGAACTAAGTTAACTAGCCAAAATAAATTGGCAAGTGTTTCGAACGAGCGGAACGTCTCGGAAGCTGTCGGCTGCGCCTCACACCACTCGGAGATGGAGGAGCACACTGACCTGTATAAGGCTACCATCAACCCAAGTGGCCGATATGGCCACATGTACGGCAGCTAACGTCTAGAATTGTTCACCGCTTCTGATGTAATTTCTCCAAAAGCAAACATCGAAGAACCTGGTCGATTTCTATTAACGGGACCGGCCGAGCATGCAATTGCGGTAAGGAGGAACGTAGCTGGCTCCCAGATATAGGACCTAATCAAGTGAAGCCAGCCATGGACGCAATTTGTCCCGCTGATTGGTGTGACTTGAAGATATCTTCCTGTCATGCTCTTTGCGGTCATCAATTTCACGCATAATAGTGGTCACACAAGAGTTACGATGTTAGGAATCACTTCACCTAGATAATAGATCCAAATTTGAATCGCTTAAGCCTGCCGGCTACTGTCATTCATGCCATGACTATAAGAGCGTCGTGATATATTCAGTCGTTTCCGATTTATTAACAGGGTTAAATTTCCTGTAAAAACGTGCTCCAATATGATTCCCACTGTCTATTCGTCTCACCTGTTCTTTTTTTTCGAGCCTGATCGAATGATGGTCTCATAGGAAACACTGAGATTATTTGAATTATTTTGGCCTCCTGCTGGGTGGATAGACTACATTGTAGGTTATTTAAAGGGCTTGATGTGATAAAAACCAGCGCAAGAGTAGATCAAAATCATATTTTACCAAAACTACAAATAGTTTTCCATCTCCTTACATGATCACCAATAATCAAAATGCGTTTTTTATCACGCAGGATTTCAACATGGATTGTATTGCAGCATAGTCCTAGGGAATAGTGGATGGGTAGGATGTCGGAGTTTAATGCGCTTTCTTTAAGTATTCTGAAATTAAAGCATTACTAAAAATGGGGACTTATATTGTGTAGATAATTTCGGATGATTTTCAATTCAATGAAGAATAAATCTATATTTTTTACATTCTCTACGTACCTATTTACCCTTAAATTATTTCAAAACAAAGCAGGTCTTCTTAAAGGCTATAATAGAGAGGTTTGTGCATGAGAGTCTTGAGATCATGCGGTGTTTATTTCAAAAGCATTGAGAATGCCCAAGCGTTAAGGCTGCTAAAGAAGTTAAAACACAATCCAAATCCATTGCAAAATGGCAAAAGCAAAGAAAATCAATAACAAACACATAACAGTCTATGCAGGTGACCCAAAGGAAAAGAATTAAAAAATTTGCATCTTGAGAGTATCGTCAGAATATGCTGAAAGATAACCCACCTCAGTAAACCTTCCTAGTCGGAAACGCATTTAAAACATGTAGTTAACATTTCCTCAGATCGGCAATGAATATAAGTAAAATGATCAAAATTTTAAATACCGTTCGATTAAGCGTTGGTACGTTTTGCTCTGATTGTTAAACGCTCACTGATAACTACGGAAACATACTAGTTTTGCTCTGCCTTGGAGCTCACTTTTTATTCACGCCACCAGCTGCAATGCGACTGGTAGTAGTAAAGACAGACGAACAGTGTGGACAATGACAAGGATATAACTGTCCGATGCCGGCTAATGGGCCGGGAATGGACATTCCAGTCTCCTTTTCCTTTATTGGCAAGGTTCATCTGCCTATGACACTAGCTGCTGTGTGGCTGTTGTTTTGGCTTAAGAATGAGCAGAACGGAAGGAGCAAGTTCCGATAGCAAATGGTGGGTGTTCATCAGTGAATGTCAATATTTCCGACCTGAACAGGTAGGACAATCAGCACGCGGCTCAGTGCTTGAAGCGTGAATTCAAATCTCTTTTGGTGCACAATCTGGGGTTAAATAGGACTAGCTAAATTGCTATTAATAATATATGAATATCGTTTCGTTTTTACTGCATAAGAAAAAATATCCAATATAAAATTATATTTTTTAAAAACACGAACAAATATATTCATAACCAGACTGTTTCTGAATAAAATTTGATCAAAAACCGAAGGCAGATATACTTTAATCAACACCTCTGGAAAGCAGGATTATATATATATATATTATAGTGTGTTGCTCCCTGATCTGTCTAAGAAACATGAAGTTCCGTCGTGCCCTGAAACTTAGACTAGAGCCCTCGCAGGCGGTCACTTAGCGATATGAAGCATATGATGAAATGGAACCGACAAAGACAAGGGAGACCGGAATGGCCATTGATGGCTTATAAGCCGTCATCAGCCAGTCGTACCCAATCCCAAGTGTGGCACACCTGGGATTCGAACCCACGACGTTTAATATTTGAGTCGAATGCTCTACCATTGAGCCTCGGGCTCATTTGTTGTCGGTTCTGATCGGGAATATGATTATAGTATGGAGCTCACCGATCTGCTTAAGGAACATGTTTGTTCCGTTGTGCCCTGGAGCTCTGACTAGAGTCCTTGCAGGCGGTTACTTAGCGATATGAAGCATATGATGAAATGGAACCGACAAAGACAAGGTTGACCGGAATGGCCATTTATGGCTTTTAAGCCGTCATCAGCCAGTCGTACCCAATCCCAAGTGTGGCACACCTGGGATTCGAACCCGCGACTTTTGGTATTTGAGTCGAACGCTCTACCATAGAGCCTTGGGCTCGTTTTTTTGTCGGTTGTGATCGGGAATATGATGATAGTGTGGGGCTCACCGGTCTGCTTAAGGAACATGTATGTTCCATTGCGCCCTGGAGCTCAGACTAGAGCCCTCGCAGGCGGTTACTTAGCGATATGAAGCATATGATTAAATGGAACCGACAAAGACAAGGTTGACCGGAATGGCCATTTATGGCTTTTAAGCCGTCATCAGCCAGTCGTACCCAATCCCAAGTGTGGCACACCTGGGATTCGGACCCGCGACCTTTGGTATTTGAGTCAAACGCTCTACCATTGAGCCTCAGTCTCGTTTTTTTGTTGGTTGTGATCAGGAATATGATGATAGTGGGGGGCACACCTATCTGTTTAAGGAACATGTATGTTCCGTTGTGCCCTAGAGTTCAATTTAGAGCCCTCGCCAGTTGTAAAATAGCACCTTCGAGCATATGCTGATAAACGACAAAGATAGGGATCATATTCTCGGCCCCGAGCGGGCGCATTTTTTTAAAGGATAGTCCTTGAGCTCTTGTTCTATTTCAGTAGTCGACGAAGCTTAGAGTGGCGATTGCCGTGTTGGTATCGGCAATCAGTATTTTTGCTCGCGTCCGTTTTACTAACAGGGAGTTGATTAACCACTTCTTTATCTGATGGTGATTTTAAACATAAGTCCAGGAAAGCAGTCGAATGTTTTGGGTCCTACTGTTCGAGTTTGATTCCTCAAGTGCGATGATGAAGGTTTCTGGGAGTCTAATAGCCCACAAGCAATCTTCACAGCAAACAATATTTAGAGCTAAATAAACAATCCCGAAAAAAACAAGGGAGGCTAAAATGGCCATCAAGTAATTTGGTGGACAAGCATTTTGGTTTTTCGGCTGCGATCGAGAATTACCTGATACTGTGTGGCTTACCAATCTGCATAAGAAAAAAGTACGTTCTGGTGCGCCCAGGAGTTCAATTTAGAGCCCTCGCCGGTTGTTAAATAGCACCTTTGAGCATATGTTGATTACCGACAAAGATAGGGATCATATTCGCGGTCTTCTTGACTCTGTCTTGACACCGGGCTCAGGTGGGGGAGGAGGAGAGAGTGTGGTAGCTGCAGCACAAGGCCACTATTAATTCACGCGCAAGTCACCGTCCCTGCACCACCTGGTGTAGAGCATACGGTGGACTCTACTACTAGCCGCTATGTGGCTGCTTGTGGAGCTCAAAAGGAAGCTTCAACGCACAGTAGGAGGAGTGTTGGTATCGGCAATCAGTATTTTTGCTCGCGTTCGTTTTATTAACAGGAAGTTGGTTAACCACTTCTTCCTCTGATGGTGATTTTAAGCATAAGTCCAGGAAAGCAGTCAAATGTTTTGGATCCCACTGGTCGAGTTTAATTCCTCAAGTGCGATGATGAAGGTTTCTGGAAGTTAATTAGTCCACAAGCAATCCTCACAGCAAACGATATTTAGAGCTAAATTAACAATCCCGAAAAAAACAAGGGAGGCTAAAATGGCCATTTCTGAGTCATTATCCATCATCAGCCGCTCATATCCAACTATAGATCGTACACCGCCTGGGCCCAGACCCCGCGAAATAGTTACCGGAAGTCCACCTCTCTAACCGTTGAGCCAAATCTCCCATGGATTGCCTCGTTAAATTGTGAATATTGGCAGTGAGTAAGTTAAAAAAGCCATTAGGATGTCGTTTGTATTTTTTGGAATTGTTAATATGGCTCTACTACAAGCCGCTATTTGGCTGCTTGTGGAGCTCAAAAGGAGCGATTTCTATTTAGCGATCCTTGAGCATTCGTCAACCAATGTCCATAGGCCCAATCTAAGCCGGCCGGTGGCTCAATGGTTAGAGGGCTTGACTTCTGATTAAAAAGTGACAGTGTCAAACCTCGGGTGCTGCAATATCAGGGCTTGAGTATGGCTCGCTGATGATGGCTAATGAGACAAAAATGGACATTCCTGTCTCCCTTGTCGTTTCTGCCATTGTCTATTTGATTTAACTACTCGCCTCTTTGTGGCTGCTGGTGGGACTGGAGAGTAGACAACAAGGCGGAACGGAACGAGTTAGTTTAATTAGCGATCAGTGAGCGTCTGTCCACCACATCTTACCGCTTTTCAACTATTTTAGTATTTAGTTCAAAAGTATGTTGTTTGTTTGCTTTCTTCTCATAAGACGCAACGGTGAGGCGCTCCCTTGTCCTTACCAAAACAGCCAAGAAAGAGCGTGTTACTATGAGATGTGTGTGTCATCGTAAAAATTTCACACGTACTAACTCGCAAAAGGGTCTCATTTCGTTGCAGTTACAGAGGGCATGTGCGCACCCTGAGGTCCTGACCACTAATGTTAATTCTGCGGGTGAAAATAATGTTAAAGGTCAGGCAAGGTGTGTGGACAAGTAACCCGATATTTTGCACAAACAAGCATGTTTAAGCAAGCAAAGATCAAGTATTTTATTTCCCTATCTACAATAGATTGTCTAACTCATGAAATGTCATGCACAAATGTCATGGCACACATTTCACTTTGTAAATTTTGTTTGATGTACTGACCTAAGACACAAAAGCTATTACCATAAATTAACGTTCAGTTTAGTTTTATTTATTGATGGCAAAACTGGTCAAAACAGGGCAAAATCTAACGTTTCTTGGTTTACAGTGGTACTATAAAGGAATATTGTTATAAACTAGAAAAATTTAAAATATATCCTTTAAGGACATGGAAAATTTGAATTCACGATCACGAAAATCAACTAAATGCAGACATGAGAAATGACGTTGTTTTCGGGTAAATAAGGATGGATTATTTTAAAAGATTCAATTTTGCAAATTGTTGATGTCTTGTGCCAAAAATTCAATTATAAAGTTACGTAAGTTTTTTTTGTTTTATCGCACTGATAATCGGAACCGTAAACAAGCATATACATATATATGAAAAGCCGCCACATGCCAGCAGTTTTCTCTGTCAAGCCGTAATAGAAAGATGTCCTGTTAATATTCATCTACAAGTGACTATGAACAAAATCGGAATTTTACAGCAAATAAAATACAGAGAGAGTCGTTAGCTTGTATTTTCGCTATCAGTAAAGATACTCTTTGGTGGATTCTTAATGATCGAAACATGCCTAGAAGAAAGCAGGGTGGACAAAAACGGTCCAAAAGAAAGCAGACGACAATTTTATTCGTTCTTCAACAAAAAGGTATCATTATATTCCCATTTACACTATTCACAGGGAACATTATCTGATTTTCTTGATAACCATAATCAGGAAAGGATGCTGGTATTTGAACTGCACTAGGCAAATGCCACAATCAAGCCGCATTTAAGTAGAAAACTTATTATAGAAGTTTTTATATTTGCTTAGAATTCTAGTGATTACAGGCTTTCATTCCGGAAGAGCATTCTCTTATGAGATTAGGTCTTATTTTAAGATGAACCGGCAAAGATGACCCAGATGGTCGTATGTGGGAAAAAAATCCCCCCGATAACACACTTTATCAACAGAATCTTTCAAGAACTACTGAGGTCTGATGGCTTGGATGGCCATCAACTTTGGTGAATGTCCGTTCTGGCGGTTGGCAACGGAGACTATTAATAGCAAGGTGTTTCTTAACGTTATAAAGGGTGCCTTCAGCTTTAACGACATACTTCAACGTAGAATGGACACAATAATTTTACAGAATAATGTTCCATTTCATCGCTCTAAAGAAATATGAATTTGATAACGTTAACAATGGTTATCTTATTTTAAAGACATAAGCCAGCATCTGCGCGTGTGGATTGCAATCTATTTTTATACCTGCAAACAGTCCGGATTAAAATCCAATCGAACACATTTTAGAAATTATCAAAAGAAACTGGCATAAGGGAAAGAAATGTCTTTCTAGGAAGAAAAAATTGATTTTGTGTTGCATACTCACATTGAACAAACAACTATAGACAAACTGGTTTCCTCCATGTCAGACAGACTTTGTGCTGTCATAAATGCAAAAGTACAGTTATAAAAGTACTGATTTTTCATATTTAATACTATTTTATATTATATTCCGTTTTTATGTGCCCCTTCCTCCATGAAAACACTTATATTTAGCCTTTTTTGGTTGATTTGTAATATAGATCTTATCTTTAGTTGAGGTTTTTAGTGAAGATTAATTATTTATTGTAAGTAAATATTAATTAACAAAACAATTGAATCCTTCTTTTTATGAACAGTCGTTATTTTACGTGTTTTAAACTTTTGAGATGAAGCACAGACGGATTACGCGTAAGAAAACCTCGAAAATTTATAAGTTATAAAATCTATTGTAGTTATTTCAACCCGTTTAATCGTGATAAATACCAGAAAAATGGATTTTCAAAGTAATTTTAAGTTGCTCTCAGAAGATTTTCAAGAGAACTTTCTTCCTTAGATCAAATCTAAATGCCTGGCTAATAAAAACCAAGGAGTGCATTTAACCTATACGAAGTGCTTGAAAATATTTCCATAAACCAGGCTAGGGGTTTCAATTCAAGATGTAACATTTTCCTTGACAATGGTTCCAAGATTAAAGTAGAGCTTTCAGACGTACACAAATCTGCTCTGCTACAGAAACAATCTGCCAGCTGCGTTTTATCTGAATACGTACAAAAACAATTTTTAACACAACCAACCTGGTTTTGTTCACGTTTTGGTTCACACATTTTTCAAAAGATACGACTTCCTCAGTTGCTTTTTAAATACAATTCGCCAACAGACTGACTTCACGACGTTTCCTGGAACTTACTGGCGTAAACGGACATCCTGAATAAAATTGGCGTCAAAAGTATCAAATTCAATAACTGAAAGTATTCAAACGAACTTGCATTAAATTTGCCATCTCACGAAATCTTAATCAAAATTCTAACCAATATTTTCGATTTAAAAGGATTATTTAAGTAGTATCTGACGCCCTTAGAAATTTAATTATACTCTACAAGAAACAATTTTCCATTGATTGTACTCATTTGGTAACCCAGTACGTCTTCTTTAAATGTAATGCAATACTTTCTAAAAATGTGTTTCTTCTGTTTTCCCGAAGTTGTTTGTCAGTCAGGAAACTCTTCCTGAACGAGTCGGTCGAACACCAAAATATAATTTTATCAAACTTTCTATGAAAAGAATTCATTTTATGCAAGCAACACCTTACCAGTTTGGCAGTCCTGCTAGGGTTCTGACAAAGAATCGAGGAAAAAGAACTGAAAGTACTTCAAACATTAAGTTTGATTTCGGTTTATTTTTACCGTTCGTTATTGTAGATGAACATTGTATTATGATAAAACTGCAATATTTCATCTAAGCCCTCCTCTAAGCTTTTATTTGCAAATATTTAAATATATTTTGCAAATATTTAATTCGTGTAAAATCAGTTTTCCTTCGAGCTTCCCGTTTAAATAAAGAACTGAATAATTTATTTAGTCCAAATTTACTCGCTTCCAGCTTGATACATTGCCGCGAGTTCGCTTTAAGCATAATGAGGTCAATCCACCTCATTGGCTCACTCTTTCTCAAAAATGCATAAATAGGTAAGATTTAAGTCAGCAATTCAGACAAAGAGATGGGTCTTGCCGTAACCAGGTTACTTCTGTCGTTGACACTTCGTACGTTTAGCAACCTTACTGTGATATAGCGAATATATTTCCATGTTTATTTGAAAACACTACCAGACCGATGTTTGAAAATCACCCAAGGTGTATCCACACACTCTAGATCGTAAGTTTGTTAAAAAAAAATACATCAATAGCTTACAAGAAGACACTTTTGATCGGATTATTAAATGGATTGCAGGTCTGAGTATTAGGGCAGAACATTTCGACTCTATCCTTTATGCTCATACACCATTAAACATCTGAAACGAACGCGCATTACTTCTATGTGTACCATGCTTGCAAGACTAATACCAGCTTAAATATTCAAAATAGCGTTCATGAATTACCTACAAACTGAAATAGCGATTTGGGCTTCATCTTCTTAGTGACTGCTTACTGCGCACTTTTCATTTTTGTTACGATTGTAATCTGATAAATTATGCCTTGAATGGCAGCGTCCCCAACCACTCAAAAGTGTTGACAATATGGTGAATTCCAGGACCTTCGTCTTAACGATAAAACTTACCTTGATTTAAAACTTAAACGCAACCTTTATCTAATTCCTACCTCTAACATTAACCATAACCTATGATTACACCTGATAATACCCTTAGCCCTGAGCCTTATTATGAGCCCAACCCTAATTCTGCACTTTTCCTCAACCTTTCACTAAACGTAATGCTAAACATCAATTTCTCGGTATTTAGCGCAAGGCCGCATATATGTGTGGGCAATTTCTTTTCTTGCGAATTGTTTAGGCAGCATAACAACGCATTCCTTCCTCTACTGGAAGCTAACTCACCTGCTTTCAGTTAAGTTGGCGTAGACTGCAATGTGAGATTCGGTGGCATTTATCGTAAATGCATTTAGATCCTGCTTTCCTGCCATGTCATCATGTGTTACATTTCGTTTGGCGTTTATGTGAACTAGTTGACTTCGTGTATTTTTGCCAAGTGATCATGCGCTACATTTCACATAACACCGAAGATAACTGCGTCTTTATATTTTCAGTTTTTGTGGGTGTAATTGGAGATGGCTACGTCCTTGACCCTACGGACACTCGAATTTATGATGCCGAGAGTGGTTGTGTAGATGTAGTTACCGTCGTGCCATCTAACTTTTCTGTAAGTTTCAATGATGCCCATTGATGTGATCTTCCTCAGTTGCAAAGACACCATTGTGCAAGTGCATACAAAATAATGCTGACTGCTGGCTTGCTAAAATATGCACAAACATTTAAACCAATGAATAGAATAGAGTTCCTTTAGTTTATATTTGAAATAAGAAACGGGGAATGCTGTAGTAACGGAAAATGTGAACATTTATGGACTCATTTATTTGTGATATAAGTAACCTAAAACATAAAAATCAGTTAAATATAATGAGGATAATCCTTTTCCAGTTAATTAAACTTGTGGTGTATACTCATGGTAAATGCTCTGGAGCGCTATGCTGGTTGTTGCTGTTTTAAATCCTTCCTATTTTTAAAAGAAAAAAACAACTGCTGAGAGTACCTTCCCTTTCGGGATGCTAGCAAGAGGATTCGAGACGTAAATGTATTTGCTCGGTTTTCAAACTTTGTAAGAAATTGTAATAAATAACACTTAATCTTAATTAACCAACACAAAAATTCATATGGTTTTCATTTAAGCGCATAAGATTAGATCAGACGGACTTCGAATGTGAAGGTGATATCTGCTCAAACCACTTCAACCATAACGAAAACGCACAGCTTTGGGTAACTCGAGGTGAGAAATGACAGACCTTCAGAAAATTTATTTGATGCAGATCTAATCCTTTCCCTTCAAATTTTCTTATGTTTTATATCCTTCTTGTAAATTATCTTTAACCTACGGTGGCCGCGTGGTAGACCGAATTTTGTCTCTCATGTTAGAGCGATTGTGTGTGAAGAACACATGGCGAACTTGTGTTTCAAACTCACATATTTACATCGTCATCTTCCCTGAAAAAGGTCAAACTTGATTTCAGACATATCTTGAGCACTCATGCACAACCAGCTTCTTAATAGATTTGTCATTTTAGCATGTATTTATTCATTCTTTTTTCTTGATTGATGGCAAAACCTTACGTTGTACAGCCAATTTTCTAGACCTCAATTCACGAAATTAAAGTCAAGTAGTTAAATAAGGGACGGTGGCTAAGCTTGTTTCAAAAACCCTACTGTCGTTTGTAAAAATTCGTACATTACACATGCGTTTGAAGGGCTTAATTTAAGTGAAATCATATTTTAACTCCAGAACCACTTGGCGAGGCAGCAAGGATCACTGTTCATGTGTGTGATCTTGAAAAACATGCCTGGCTTGGATTCGATGTGTCCTCCATGCTGTCTGAGTACAGGGTCGGCTTCCATACTATATTCTTCTCGCAGGCAGGTTCTTGGTCTATGATTGAAAAGTCATGTAAGTTCCCCTTTGCACCATTCATAGGCAGGTTTCATATATTATAATTTCTAATATTCAGTTCAGTTTTATTAAGGGAAATATAGGCGAAGCCTTTGAGCTACCTATTGATGTTAATGACACTGCAAATTAAAAACAGGCTGACATATAATGGACGTTGGACAAAGGGTTATCTCGATGTCACACTACAGGGCATCGGGCAATCAATTATAATATAATTTTACTCAAAAAGTGGGAGTTGTATATGCTGCCAAAATTGTGGATGGAAATGTGTTAGGTTTGGATGTCGTGGTGGTTCTTATGGCTTTACTGGTCAAACTTCCGCTTAAACGTGTCAACGGATGGGGACATGATTATGTCCGCAGGCAGAGCATTCCAGGCCTTTATCACTCTGTTGGAGAAGAAGAACCTTCTTGTGTCGAGTCTTGTACCTATCACACGTAGTTTAATAGGATGTCCTAGCAAAGTAGTGGTAGTGGCCAGCTCAAAGAAGTCGCCAGATGAAAGGCAACAATCCTGACCCCGCATCATGTAAGATACGTTATAATGATCGTTGTAGAGTGTAGAAATTCATATTCTTCTACTGTATTACGCATAGTTTTCAGCTTCGCAGTTTTGATATAAACTCTTTTTTTTCATATGTTTTAAAGTCTGTATTCAGGTGCAGAAGGGCTCCCCAATCAATGTTCTCGCAAATGGCATGATAAGCGTTGAGCTAACCTGCACGATTAAAAGTTCCTGTGAAGCCCTCTTTGTAAGTGATTTCTGCTACTTAAACGATGTATATATATATATATATATATATATATATATATATATGAGATGATGAAATTGATAAGATATCTGATTCTCAAAACCATCTGCTTATTACTGCTTTTTGAGAAGAAAAAGGGATTTTGGAAATATGGATGTAAATTCCGGACGCTGCAAAAACAAACAAGCCGCCATTCACGGAGGCAGCGCCTCGGATTATTGGTTTATGTTGACCAATATTTAGACTATAAAATGTTAGCAGCAAGAAATTACCAACAAAGGCAACGGAGAATGAAATGGCCGTTTTTGGCTTACTAGCTGTTATCAGCAAGCCATAGCCGACGTCATTTATCGCCACAACTGAGGCTGGAACCCATGCCCTGCTGGTTAAAAACTAATGTTATAGCCCACTGAGCTATGGGCGCTTTGTCCTGCTTATAATGATCGGGAATATTAGGAATTGCAGATGGAAGCTCACTGATCACAAAACACAGGTGAAAATTCATGACTTAAATTTCGTATGCCCATTTATTTTCTGTTAAGTATGTCGGCAGTTAAAAGTTGTATTTGGTCCAAGTGCCTGCGCCTTGTTGTCTTTCATTTCAGCATATTTAAAAGCCAGGGCAATTAAAAAATATTTCTTAACAGACCAGGACATGACTGGTTTATTCTTGGATTAAGACGCCAACACTTAAGGATTTTCCATGGGTCAAATATCCACTTTTCTTCACCTTACACCAAAATATGTTGGGGCTGCGAGTACGTTAAATTTCGTTGCAAATGCGATGAAAACGTTAGCGAAGTGATCCCATTTGCGTCTAAATGTTGTATCAATCTTTCGCAGTTGAACGAGCTCCAGTCGTCAAATGATTGAGGACCTCAAAAATCAAAGTTGTGCAAATAAGCTGATGTTTAGTTTGGCTCAAGCTGATGCATGCTTCTAGTTTGTGGTGGCAACCACCTCTCATCATATAAGCGTGACGCATCGTCTGCGGTTAGGACTCTGCTTTCCTAGCCATTAAATTGTACATTAATTGTTAAGCGTTCAGTTGTTACCTTCTAGAATCCGTCCTTAAGAGGGCATTTTTCTCCGAAATAAGTTCTGTTTCATTTCACGTTCACCAGTAAATAGTTCTTAATTAACTTTCTTCATATTTTAGTCACAATTAACTTGAAAGAACATTTAAGGAAAGGGCATCAAAGTATTTTTTATATACGATAAAAGTTATATGAATAATCACTTTCGCACTTACGGTACTTTCATCTTAACAGACGACGATTTACTCTGCGGATAATGAACTCTGTCGTAGCTATGAGCCAGTGACATGCCGTGAGTTCGCAATCCCACTATAACCTGTATTGCATTGTAAAAATAAAAGCTTAATTTTGGTGTTTAATAAACATGACTTGTAAATAATTTGTTCGAAATCAGAAATAAATGTTTCATTTCAACGTATATTTGGGATTTGTCATCTTTGCAGTAACCTTTCCATTAAAGCCATAGCATGGCCATTCGATGCTGGTCACATATTTTCAAAATCTTTCTTTTTTCATTCTCAACAAAAAAATATGCGTCGTACCTTTCCAGAAGTCGAGAAACCCGACGACGAGACAATATCCTACAAGACAACTCTTAAACAAGCCGAAAGAAGGACGTTACAGTTTTGCCTACTGTCAAACGGGTGGAGACAACGTTGAATACATTATCGACTGGCAAGGTTAATCATATCTCTCAGTTGATAGCAGCCATTCCAAAAAAATCTATGACATACACATTCGGTCTTAATATCCTAAAAGCTGCTGCTTTTTAACACTCTTTGTGCAGAAGCCATATATGTTTACCTAATGTAGTTTACTGCTCTTTTGAAATAAAAATTGAGCAACAATATATCTGCAGTCTCCTATCATTTTGTTTGGCGGGTGCCAAGCAAAGTTCATTTTTGAGAAGAAATGAAAATGTTCCTGCTTGCTTTTCATTACCAAACAATATTCTCAATGACAAATTCTTTAGGTTACTAAAAGAACTCGATTTATTCAGCTGAACCGCTCTTACAGGCATAGCAAATTCGAGTCTGAAATACCGACCAATGCTGTACTGTGGTAACAGGTTAATAGGCGTCCGGTAAAGGGTGTTTTATGGATATCTGACTAAGAAACCCTGTCGGCAAACACAAGGCATCCCATAATAGGCATTTATGGCTTATTTTGCCATCGTGAGCTATTCATTTCCAACCACAGGTGTTGACTCATCCGAGGTTCAAACCCGCGACCCGTTAATCAGATGTCAAACGCTAAAGTCATGCGCCAGTTGTCTGGCCTGTTCAGATCTCTAATATTGACACACTCTCCGAACGCTAACCGGTCGCTAACGTAACTCACTCATTTTGCTCTGGTTTGGAACTCATTTTCCAGCCCCGTCGGCAGCCACACAGCAATTAGTAGTATTGAGGCAGACTAACAACGCAGGCAAGACATGGGATAATGTCGTTGAAATCTATCATTCAAGTACTCTGTAATTAAAACTTTCAAATAAAACAAATTTAAAATGAAGCTTATTCACCAGTTCCAGGGCAGATTTATCTGATGGTCACCCTACAAAGAATCAAAAAGGTAGTAGTGTGACATGCAAATTTATAGATTAAAATTAATTTATGGAAGTGGATAGAAAGGCATTTTGGTGTTTTTGTGCACGGGACTTGACACAAATTTAACTTTTTACAAAGAGAGGTTTCAACTAGGTAGCCAAAGACAAACACTGCTCATAGGAATCCTTCTACCAAACCTTTTCTATATTTTGGCTAATAAAGGTTGTGACTATCGCAATAGTTAATCGACTTAGACTTTTAGGAATGTGCGCCAACTGCCACTTAGTAAACTTAGTCTACTCATCTATAGGTTGGCTCTAAGGATGTCTTTTCTCGTACCTTAATACTTATATCCTCATAGTGAAAAGGACGACCATACGACGCTCCTTTTCTTGACAAGAATTCTTAATAACTTTAAATTTGCTTGACAGTATCTAGAGCAAATCTAGTTGCTGACTTTAATATTGCAAAAATATAATTGCCTAAACAGCATACTCTTAAAGGTAACTACCGTACTGTATAATACATTTTGTCCACTATAAGAACTTTGTGAGCTATTCCTTTCTTGTTTTATAAGAGTCTAAATGTTTGAAAACGTTATAATCTTTCCATAAAAAGGAGAAGATATCGAACTTAAATGTAAGAGAACCTACTGTTTTTGGATAACCCACACTCAATAACTCCCAGATTCATTGAGTGAAGAAAGCATATAAGATCAGCTACGTAGACGTGATAAACACAAGTTAATCTAGAGTTGTGCTAAAAAACTCTTGAATTCAAGCCTTCAAAATGGGCAGCCGTTTGTAAAACGCAGATATTCAGACTAAGTTAACGTCTATTTATGCTAGTGCTTTAAGTCCTCGTTTCGAAAATCAACGATAGTTTCGGAAGGGATCTCTCTACCAGCAGAGAGCTCCATACCAGAAGAAAGCTCTTCCGAAAATGCGGCTCAAGGCCGTTTTCACTAATGTTCAGATCTTTTGCAAGGAATATCACATATTCGGCAGAAACCATCTGAAAAGAAATGGAAGTGTTTTAGGAATACTTATGAGAGTATGAATTAAGGCATTAGAGTGAGTGCACACGGAAGTTTAAAAAGAAATTGGACTTGATAAAGTTGAAAACAACTCACGCAAAACCTAGAATTCTGACTATTTACAGACCATTTCACATTTTAAAAATGAGCTGACTGTTTTCTCCTCCGATAGGACATAGAACTGGTCTTCTCCCGCTACAGAGGTCAGTATAGTGATTGAAAACTTGCGTTGCGTCTATTTCACCCAAGAAAAAGCTATTAGATCTTACACTAGAAATCCACCTTGCACAGAAGCTAAAAACTGCATCGAGATAAAAGAGAGAGCCCTAGAGCCAATTGCCTATTATATTTACAAAATAAATATTTATCTTTCATGGCACATCTGTGGAAGCGAAACAATGATGCACTACAATGCCGTCAATGCTATCAGATAATGAAAGTCCAGTAAAGTATTGTAAGAACGATGATTTGACTTGGCATCCATTGAGTAAAAGGCTATTTTGGTGTGAAAAATTTAGGAGAAGGATTTAGAATAAGATTTTGAGCAATTTTGCCGTAATATGGGGGTAATTATATGTGAAAATTGAACAAATTGTTTTGGAAACCTGTTACCATCGTGAGAAGGGTTAATTTATTGAGGAGCCTGAGAAGTTGTCGGGTTCTGAAAATTGCTAAGAAAACCTGGCGTATGTATTGGTGATACTGGGGTGTTAGGAGGTTTCCAAACAGCAGAAGATTCTTTTTTCGGAAAAAGGTAAGAGCATACCTTGATTTTTTATGATATCGCTAGGCTTTTTATATTGAACAGCTGAGGTAGGTGTGCTGGGCCTGAAGTGGGAACAAAGTAGACGAGACCCATTTTTTAACTACTTTTCCAGTAGTACTACGAGGAGAATACGTTTATATGGAAAGCTGTTGGTATTTACGCTCTAGGCGGTATCGCGTATATTATGGGTGGGCATACGACATAACTAAAAGCATTTGAATTTACCATGTGCCAGGAAGAAAGCATGAATGGAAGTAATGTGGAAGGCGTTTCTGAACAAGACACCATGGGAGATGAATTTGTGGACTCATTGTGGTTTCCATAACCATGACCGGATTTATTAGTAATCGACTGAGAGGTTGATGACCTATATGGGAATGGAGACGAATTTATTTGGTCCATTACAACGGAAAATACTTTCTGATTGGCCAGAACAAGAAATGTGATCTCGTTGCATGAAGACAGAGATCAACTGAATTGGTGAAAAAATGGTTACTAATATGGGTGAACTTCTGCTAAGTTGAAGGAGGTCGTTGGCTTCCATGTACATGAAGGCGACTGTGTCGTCAAATTGGTCGTCAGTCCTGGGAACACATTGTAAATGAAAGAATTCAATTCTATTCCGTCTGTCTATTGCGCCACTGGTGACTAAATAGATGAGACGGTCAAGACGTTGACATGCCTGAGAGGAATATCGGAGAATTTATCATCGAATAAATTCCCAGGTCTGAAAAGAACTGATCTTAACATTTCAATGAAATCATTACAATTATTCAAAGCCGATAGATCAAGAAATATAGCTTTTACAGCTCGTTGCGTGAGATCATATGCGATCCATGTCAGCAGCATTCCTCTTTTTCCAATTTCAAATGATTTATAGTTTATATCTTTGTGTGGGACACTGTCATATGCCTTCTCGAAATCAGTGTAAATGATATCAACCCAACCATCTTCGTCCAGTGAACTATTCACCTGCACGGTCGAAGATAAATGTTGAGAAGACAAGAGCGTACCAGTCAAAATCCGTGCTGGAGCTCTTGAAGTAAGTGATTCTCCTACAGGAACTTCATTGTCACCTTATACAGTTTCTTTAACTTTGCATAAATGCAGGTTAGGCTGTTGTGCCGATCATTGTGCCCATTAGAACGAGCATAATCTACTTCAAATGATGAATGGAAGATATGCGCTAGAGGTTTGGAGAGTTCACTCACCAATTCTCTCAAGACATTGGCCGGTATATTGCACGGACCAGAAGTCTTTGTTTCTTTGAGATTTTCCACCACTCTTTTTACGGCAGATGCGAGGAGGTACATATATTCAAGCATTGGCCCAGCGTTCAAAACAGTACTGTTGACACTGTCAACTGCAACCCAGTTTCTCTAGTGAACACCGAGTCAAATATCCGACCAAGCTGGTCATGTTTTCCGCCATTAGTTCCAGACCATTACCATCCTTAACTACGATGACTGTGTTCTTGGTTTTGAGTAAACTAAAAACATATTGAAATACGATTTGACTTATTCTCATCCTGCAAATAATTCTGGTTTCCTATTTCTTCCTTGTCTGATTGATGAACTGATTAAACGCATTTCGTTCGCGACAAAATTCCTCGAGGACTTCTGATGACCCAGTTTCCTGAAAAACCTTATAATCTTTTTTTTTCTTCTGAAACGGCTTGTTAATTACTATTTTTTTAATGTATGCTAATTTTGTCTTTCGGCTATCCAAACTTGACCGATATGTCAGAAGCATCAGTTGCTATTCGAGAGGTTGGTGATCTGATTTCCAGCCACGACGATTAACTTTAGTAACCTGTATTATGACCACTTTCATTTTCGTTTTTCGTTTCTCCACATAAATTTATAACGTACAGCTTAACTTGGCAGGTGACGGAAACAAAGAAATGGTATTTTCCAAACAAAATGCTGTAGAAAATGTCATGTTTTCAGTTTATTAGAGGAGAATTTACTTGGGCATATTTTGGCTCCCTTGTATACAGTACAATTTAATCAAACATTTGTAGAGGAAAAATCAAAAATTGCGAAGAAATCTCTGAATATTTACAGACAGATTAATTTGTGATTACATCAGCAGTATATGGAGAGATCTGAACATACGCATGCGCGTTATGATGTGAAATCTTAAAGCACACGTAATCTACGGGAAGATCGTCTGATCGCTGGTCTGTAGGCGATATGATGAATGTCAGTATGAAATGTGCACGAAGGCGCGGCATAAATAACTTCTATTAAAACGTGCTTAAGGATTACAAGTTATATTATAAACAAGAATAATTTGCTTTTGTGATGCATCAAGATTAAAACGGTTAGAAGGCATCGTAATGCCTACTGCAATACTGATTCACTTTTGGTTTAAAATCTTCCACGAATGCAGACATACAAATCACCTCCGTCAAAGCATTCCAAACTTCAACCACTCTGCCAGAGATGCAGTTATTCCGTGTGTTCAGCCTGAA